>OZ026623.1:87635697-87741594 GCA_964020975.1 Hermodice carunculata | reverse complement strand
TCTGTTTTAATACCACAGCCTACAATCATGATAAGTTAGTAGCATAACAAATGTTACTGGGTGTTCCGGTGTCCAACTGCTATCTCCATCCCCCACATGTACACACAATAGCTGACCCAACAAACACAAAGGTGCAGGTTATATCCATTTTATTTAAAAAAAACCTAACCTCTGGTGTTCGTTGGCTCATTCTCTTGTATTCAATTTTTCTGCTCACTGTACGATAAAGTAACAAGTGCATAATGTGAATGGCCCCCAATAGTCAGGTTGGCACATGCTAATGACAAACAACAGGTACTTATAATGTACATCATGTCAACATGGGCCAGTAGGTACATAACAGCAGTCCGTGCTGTTGAGACCAAACACAGGTGAGACACCACCTGCCTTTAACACCTTATTTTGCAAGGATCCCATTGCTGTCCTTTTTTATGTTATTTTACCTCCATTCAGAGGTCATGTCACTTCTAGGACTACTTGGGGGCCTGTTTCTAGGGTTAGTCTCCGAAAGCAGGGAGGACTGTATAAAGATGTACATGTAACATGTTGTTTACTGTGTGGAAATTCATGTACGTTACAAAATGACAAGGCTTCAGCACCAATGTTGACAGCATTTGTTACTGCAAATTGCTTCATTTTGCTGTGTTTAAATTTTTGTGGGTTTTTTTTTGTATTTTTGTCATTTCACTGCAGTTCACCATTTTGGACACAATTCATATTCAAACAATGTTAAAATACTATTTCACAGTATATTTATTTTCATAGTTTTGGGCTATCAGCAAAATAAGCAAAAATAAAAACACAGCGAAAGTAAAGCAATTTACAGTACCATTGTTACAACACAAGCGGAAAAACACCACAAAATGACAGGGGGGAGGGGGGGCGGGGGCAGGGGCCTGCTGCTACCATGTGTAACACATCCCTCGTACAGGCTAGCGAAATATGAAAAATCAACACAGTCATGAAAAATACATATTCAGCAGAACAAAACTCTAGCTTTTTCATCATCACAAATATGTCAAGAGGAACCAAAGAAAGCTGGATTTGATTATACACTTTTGGTAAATCATACACATCTAGATGAAATATGGCTGCCCCTTGAGGGAAGGCAAATAAAAGAATCCATCTCGTGTTTTGAAGGAACACCAGCTATACAGGAACAAGTAGAAAGGTTTACCTTACAAGTGTATTAGCTCATTGGGGTTGGCTGAAAAGTTCTTGTCTTAACTCAGTTACTGATGCATGACTGCCACATAATTGTGCCATCATGTACAACTGTTTCTTACAGCATCTTGGGTAAAATATGTGACGCAGAAGTTGCAAATTGCATGTACATGTACATGTATTTATACCCATTTTCCAAAACCACCTTGCACTTTGAAGAAGCATTGGTTCCCAGTCAATAATAACCATATCTATTATCAGTCACTGCATACTCATGACAATACATCATCTCCAGGACAAATACTCATGAAGATCATTTGGAAATAAGATCATGATATGACAGAGCTGTGATTTACAAATCTCAAAGCTTAGGAAGCAGAAAGCACTTAACTTAAAAATATGAGGTTTTCTTTAATACGGCCAAGTGCCAATCTGAAGTAAGTTAGATGGACCTGATGTTGTATATATATATAACTATCATTGTAGTCATATATAAATTCATACTTGACTAGCTGGGTTAGGTTGAGAACTTTTGCGCCAAGCCTTGCAGCCTACCACTGTATTACAATACATACATGTATGTTAATAGCCCCCTGTATGTTGATAAGCTCACCAAACAATACCTGAGCCCAGACATGTGATATTATGTCACAGTTCAAGGTATGTCACATGTTGGCATGCCGTTACAGGTCAAGGCATCAGAGTCATTCTGCAGGCAATAATGTGCCATGCTAGATCTCCAATGGTCCTTTCTTATAACCCCCCCCCCCCCTCCCCCCCGTCTTCCCAAGCCTGCATATTTTTGTCATTGCAAGTATCCACATGAGAGCAACGGCCATTACAGATGCCAATGGTACACCTGACATATAAAGTGGACTCTGTTGAGAGGGTTGCTCTCAATGAAATTACTCTAACTCGGGGGCACCGGAAAATTTTACTGCATAGTGGTTCCTCTCTCATGGGGACACCCAAAATGCAACCCAAACGTGGCCTAAAAGAAGTAAGACCTCTCTAGATAGAGAGGCAAACATAATCTAAATGTTATGTTTTCTCTTTAAGGATGACGGTCTTTAAGTGGAGAGGCTTCTGGTGAGAGGGGTTTTACAAAAGAGGGACCATTGTGTTGCTCCTGTTTATGTGCCAGCTCATATTTACAAGTGTGAAAAGGCAAGACTCGAAAGCTACACGTACTTCTGTCACCACACAACGGCGGATGCAACCCTGTACAACAAGTAGCAGAAACTGTCAACAGACCTGTTTTTATGCAACACATGGAGGTGCGGACAAACCATGTTTTTTTTGTTTTGTTTTGTTTTGTTTTTTTTTTTTGGGGGGGGGGGGGGGGGGGGGGGGCGGGCGGGTGCACTATCAGTCAGTCTGTGCACCAGAACACAGGAGTTCCTGATGTCCAGTCTGTGTATTTCAGGAAGAATGCAACCCTGCCCCCCACCCACCCACCCACCAATCCAACCTGACCAAAAACGGATGTTACTGAATGCAGAACGCACCCTCTTCATGCACAAGATAAACCCTCTAATATCACTGGTTTGGGGGTTTTTTGGGGGGGTGTTGCGGCATGAATGGTCTTCACTGGGACTCACAGTTCACTTCACTTTTATACACGAGTCAGAATGAGTGGGCAAAAAAAAGGTCAAAATAACTTGTAAGTTGTACTGCGAACTAGAGGCAAAAAAAAAAAAAAGTTACCCTGGTTTGTACACATTTATAAACATAGATATACCTTTTACTTATTCATTGCTTGTTTTCCAAGGGGTTTAGTGATTTTCAGTAAGGTATCTTAGAAACTAACGTGCTCAAAAAACAAACAAAAAAAAACAAGAGGCTCATGTGCCTTATGCCCTGCTGGCACTGTAGCTATATTGCACCTGTTCATTTCAAAGTTGCGAGTCCTCAAGTGGCTTCTGAACATACAAAGCTAATGTACATTTAGTGTATAAAATGTCCACCAGATAGCACTTTGCTCCACATGTAATCATAGCTTATAAATATGTGCAATTCCTGTAATGAATATTGTTGCATGTACCAAGACAACAATCAGTGATTCCTCAACTTTATGTCCTCAGTGAACTGGGACAGAAGATCAAGGTCACCCAGATTATGCAGTGAAAACTCATTATATGACACCATCTGTTCCCTAAGAAATGAGTCGGGTAACTGAATATGTCACATAAATGAGTCAAACAACAAAGAAACCTTTTCCCATGAAAATTTGTGTCATTATATTGAATATGTCAGATATCGGATTGTTGTTTTAATGAGGTCAAGAAGCCCATCTAGGCCTGGTGCTGTGCTGATATTGCGATTGACGTCCAAGCTACACCCTGCCATTACAAAATCACAAATTTTCCAAACTGGCAAGATGAATACTATGCAGAAACTTCTTTTTTATTTTTCATTATAAAACCTGTGCATGGAAAGACACATAATGATCAAAGCACATGGATATTTATGAGCCACTGGAACAATCTCGGAATTCATTGAATGTGCTTGATAAAATCGCAAACTGCACATGTTGATCAGTAGTCCTCCTCCAAACCAGCAATAAATTTACCTAGCAAATGCTCTACCCTGCAATTAAGTTATCATTCTGACATATATATATATATATATATATATATATATATATATATATATATATATATATATATATATATATATATATATATATATATATATATATATATATGCAGAAAATTATGCACAAATGTCTACATCACTTGGTGGTTTATTATCATGATTTTCAATGCTAGAAACTCGCCTTGGTGTGTGGGTGGCCAAAAAATTCTGTAAAGCCACCTTCTATTGTTCCTTCTTTTTTTTTTTTAAATCCGGGCCACAAGTCATCAACTTGTTACAAAATGAGATGGCCCAGCAAGCCTTTTGGTGGTACTTGGCTCCTGGCTATTTCTAGTACTGATTTTGTAATTACTGAAAGAAGAAAAACAATTTCCAGTGTGCATTGAGAGCTGCTGGAGTAGCATCCCCCTGGACCCCCCAGACAGGAATCGCCTGACACCCTCCCCCCCCCTCCAACAAAAAAAAAAAAACTACCTACCTAACTTTTTGTGTGTGTTCCCTAACCAGAAACAAACTACTTTTTCTAACAGGCCTAACTATTAGACCTGTGTGACTGTGTATTTCTAACCATGTGTCTTATTGTTTTCAACATCAAAAGTGATGCTTGCCACAACCAAGTGGAAAGGTACTCTTATGCTATCCAACTTTCACTTTAGTCTCACAGCAACAATTTGGTTCTTTTTGTGACACTGTCCACAGTACCCCATTCTTTTCTCAGCCAACAAAATGACTTGTTTTGTTCTGTTTTACATTTTAAAATCAGAACAGAGGTTTCATTTACTCTAGCTGACAACATACATGTATTTCAAATGTAAGCATAGTAAGGAACAACAGATTGTGTGCAGGAAAAAAAATATATTTCAAGCAAACATACAAATTCACTACAAGTTTGAGATTGATTCAAAATCCAACATAACTTTATCCATGTACCTGTGCATTTTATATTCACACATAGCTCTATGGATATACATGGATATGCATTAATTTTTTTTTTTTAACCTGGCATGTAGCCTGAGTCAATAATATTCCTGGGTCAGTCAGAGCAAGGCTGTAGATCCAGACTGATCCTCTTTCTCGTGAACTGCTTGTTATTGAATGAATTGTCTTTTTACATGATGAATATAAATCTGAAATTATCACAACATGCATAACTTAAACGAGCACACCTTTTGTAGTAATAGGCCGGTAAGGCTTAACTTAAAGCAGGTCATATAGCCACTTACCCATTGGGTGTCCTGCCAATTTTGTCACAAATATCCATGATTAGCCCCCAGTCTTCTGATGTGTTCATCTCACTGGTGGCTTTCTCTGCAAGTACAAATAACCACATGTATCTCTACTTGTTATATACATGTACATGCATCAAAGATAACAATTGTACACTCTTTGCATGCAGATTGGTTTATTCACTGTTGTTCCTGTGAACCAATTACATGCCTTCACCTTTATCCTATGTTTCTCTTTTCAAAAAATGTTTGTCAAATAAAGCCCACATGGGGGCAACCTGAATGGAATTGGATTTATAAATACTTAAATGTGGCCAAATGGGGCGGTCTAAATTACTGTAATAATATTTTCATGTGTATTAATTTTCATCTTTTTTCCATTGCAACTTTTATTTTTATTTTGCACATAATTCATATCAAATCTCGGGTCACCAAATTTTATCTTCTTTAATTTTCATGGTTTTGTGACATCAAGAAAATAAGTGAAAATAAAGTAGTCAAAATTAAGTGAACCCAACGTCAACAGCTTTCATATGGAGAAAAGGTTAATGGAGAAGTTGCTCAATGTAGGATGCTTAAATACCACCTGCTTCATTCTCTTTACAGAATTTCATCTAAGCAATTTCAATGAATATAGCATGTCCCAGGTCAACAGCATTATGCCCTAGGTCAATAGCATGCCCCAGGCTAACAGCATGCCTTGGTGGCTGGGTGCCTAGCATTCACATCAAGGACAACTGTTGACCCAGTTCTAAATTAAAAAGTGGCAGTAGTTCATGATGAAAGGAAATCTGTGACCTTTGGTCTTAATTTCACCCATTATCATCAAATACAACTGTATTATTATTAGCCCCAAGGTGAGAAGATCTTGGGAAAACTCTATGTTTGGAAATTCAAAACCATTCAGAATATAGAAAGGTGTATATTATATGACATATAGACAACTGCTATCCTTTACTGCATTTGCTTTAGATTTCACAAGTTCATCATATATGGGTGGTAAACATCTTATAGCTGGATCGCTCTTGTAGCAAAATGACTTTTTTCAAAATGCTATGCACGAAATTCTTCGAAATTGCTAAAAATTAATTCAAGTTTACTTACTACATGTGCCGAACTCTACACTGAACACCACCACCCACCCCCAAAAAGACAAACTATCAAGGGAAGACATGGATCAGGTGGTCAGTGAAGGCAGGTAGTTGCTCAGTGAAGCAGTCTCTCAAACAGAGGCCACAGTACTGTCACTAACAACATGTGATAGTACCTCTTTGTATTATAACACTGTACATGTAATGACCCTATGTGGGAACAAAGTTCCAACAGTGTTATAGTCATGAAACAGTGTTGTCCCCAGCTTTTCAGGGGGGCAGGGCACTTTTAAAGCACACAATGACGATCAAAAAGGGCATTCAAAAGAAGCGGCCCAAAAAACAGGATTTTTGGTTGTTTTTATGGATATAGTTCTGAATTTGCATTTTATACTCAAGGTCAATAGATAAATTGAAACGTTATTTTGCCAAATAGGTAAATTATATTGAAATTTTATGAGAAAATGAATGTAATTTCCCAGAATATCAAAAAAACATAGGAGAAAAGGGCAGGGAGCTAAAAAAAAAAAAGGCATGGAGTAAAGAAAAAGGGCAGGGAGCAAAACAAAAGGGCAGGGCAAATCTCCCTTCTATTTTAAACTACACACTGTGAAACAATGTAAAAGTTCAAAATGGGCACTGAAGCTCTGAATCACTGGAAAAAATTCTTGAATTTACTTGTGTGTGTGTGTGTGTGCTGAATAGAAATTGCTGTTCGTGTAGTTTGTCTTTGTATGTGAGCTTCAACAGACAAATAAACTCACACTCAAACATCATTTATTTTAGCCGATCAATACAATGATGTTTTCAATATGAAGATAAAAAGTGAACAAACAACAAACTGAATTATTTAGGAAACACTACAATTAATCACTTTTGGTTCACCTTTGTACTTGTACATAATTGTTGTGCAACCTACCACTTAATTTATCTAAAATTCAAAATGTAACTTGAATTGCTGGAAAACACATTATGCCCTATATCCATCAACTTCTATATTGTTTACACACAAATTATGCAGCCAAAAAAATTGTAGCCCAGACGAGATATCCCCCACTTTGCAAACACACATGGGTCCGTTAACCTTGAAAATGAGCTCAATGTAAGTTGGACTTCCAAGAAAAATTCAGATGATATTTTTCATTTGTTCATTGGGCTCTGTCAAAAAAAGAAAAAGAAAGAAAAAGAAAAAGAAAACAATTCTGCTGTGTATGTAATGCACTCCCCCAGTTATAGGATTTTATATCGGTGATAACAGACATTTTTTCCCACTCAACGGATTGACTTTTGGGGTTTTTGGCGGGTCATTCTTAGATTAGTTTTTTTTCCCCCCATGAAATTGCAGAAAGCTGTCAATCCTACTCTGTGCTTTGGGTTTTATCATTGTATTAAGTTAAAGGCAAACATCATTACAAACTATAAGCTGACCTCTCTAACCCTCTGCGAAAAAGTGATAAATATATGTACAGGTGCAAAATATCAAAACAATGGAATGTAGAACCCTTTGTGCCAAAGAGTCTGAAGGATGAAAAAAATAATTAAAATAAATAAATAAAAGTTTATGTAGGTACCAGTTTGGACAAAAATTTAGCCCTTTAAAACAAAACATATACACTTCATATAGCTCGTAACTTTTAGATACAAAGAAAACCTTGGCTGAGCTATCCAGTAGACATTTTGGGGTTGCTAATCAAAGCTAATACTGTCATTCTCTATTTTGCAAAGCTCAGTGGGCCTCTCATGCATAAACATGAAAATATGACTCAGCTTTATCCTAACAAAACAGAAAGGTTGACTACTTCTTCCCATGCCAAAATTGGTAGGCGCTATATGGGGAATGCAATCACTGATAACATACCAATCACTTTTGTTCACAAATTTCAATACTGTCATCACTTTGAATGTGCTTTCCAAAGTAGTCCTCGGTACAAATGTATTGTGTTATTGTGGCCAAACTTTTTGATGGGGACTGCCTACTGTGTTTTTTTCTAATTGCACAAACAAACAAAAAATAATTGTTTGTTTCCCCTGACCCAACCGACCCATCTCTAAACCCCTCTACTGACCCCTTGTTAACTTACTACCAACTGAAAAATTAAAAAACACCTACCTACCCCAAATTGTAGAATATTTAACAAGAAAACATGCCGGCCCACCCAAATTGTCAGACTTAGAAAAAAAAAAAAAAATGCCTACCTACCTACCTCCAAACAATTTTGGGTCTGTTAGGGGACACACCGTTTATATTTTTGTGTGTGTGTGTGGGGAGGGGGGGGGGCTTAATTAATTCATTATGCCTTGGTCATCACAAAGTACACTGGTTAATGACAACATGACCAGGGAGGCCTGTCTAAATGGACCTGCTTGCCACATAGTATTATTCCATACTATAGTGGGCAATCTGCATGGAGCAAGAAGATGATCACCTGGGTGCACCAGGCATGAACAACAGATCACGGAAAGTGCATTAATCCTGACAAGTTATAGTAATATTAACACGAAACAAGACAAAAAGCCTCCAACCAAGAAGGGATTCCCATATATTTCTCTTATGGGCAGAAATGAAGGTAAAATGTCAAACGTTCTCACGTAGCATAAAGCAGCGTTTCTGAAAATTTAAATGTTCTGCTTATGCTATTGGCTGCTTCATGAAGTAAGTGACACAGTCTTGGTTGCACTTCTCAGTATTCTTAATGCTCTGCATCGATTCTGCATGGATCTATGCAGATTCCAATGTGGCGTGGAACAGGACTGACGCTAGGGATTTTACAACTGTAGCTAATTTGGCCAGTGTGACATTAACCTCTTTAGCCAAATGTTGATTTTATCAACCAAACATACAAACAAAATTCTACATCCATATAGTTCAAATTATGTTCAATAAATCTAATTGATGAAGTATGAGCATCAAAAACTGAACAACAAGCCTTTTTAGCCACCGGCTATTTGGCTTATGGATAGCACTTGCCTAGATGGAAAATAACAAAGAGAGGATGGAGGCAGTTAAAACCATCACAGTGATCTGCAACGGTTGCATTGGCATTGTAATGCCTCCCAATTTTTTATTAACCATTCAAAAATTTTAAAAGTCCATTTGAGTTCCAAATTCATAATGTATTTAAGAGTTGAAGGGAAAGAGCATTTTGAGACCGCAAAAAGTAACTAAGGGGCAAACTTGTTATACACATCACAGACAGCTATAGTTCTCTGTCTCGATAATTCTATGGTGGGCAGGCCTACCATGTGCAAGAGAGCATCATAGACTAGGTCATAATTGTTAATGCAAACTTTGAAGCTGTGAATTGGCATCTTGCAGCTTCTTTAATATAAGAAGGACTTGTGTTGTGGAAAGCCTTAAAAATCTCAATAGCTATAGTGTTCTGTCTTGATAATTCTAAAGTAGGCAGGCCTGCGTAGTTGTCTGGATCATAGTTTTCAAAAACAAACTTGAAAAGCTCTGAATCGGCACCTTTCAGTTTCTTTATTAATTTACATGTCAATTATACAGCTCATAGAAAACTAAACCTGGGAATTATGAAACCCTAAGCTTCCACACATGTTGTGTTTTCATCAAGCAACTGGGTTAAACACATGCATGAGATAGAGCCACAGTGTTCACTGCTCCCATGCTCCTGACTGGGATCTATTTTTGGGTCAGGTCTGGAAATGTTTTTATAATTAGGCTAACCATTTATGCATTGTATGTATTCATACAATGCATACTTATACACCATTTAGCAACGTTGCTATGCCAGTTGGTTTTCGTCTGATATTACCAGACCGCCAAATTATCAAATAATTTTCATTACGAGCGATGAATGCAATTCTTGACATCTGACGGGTATCACCAGATTACGCCATTCTGTTTCACCTCCCAGTGGCAGTGTCCGACAAAAACACAACAAAACTGTGCTCATTGGCATTGCCAATAAGGATGTAATCAACACGGCGACTTCAAGATGATACTATGTTCGAGCAATTATTGAAGAAAACAACTTAAGCATGTTCTTAGAAAACAAAACATCATGATCGTGAGTCATTCAATTTGTGACAGCAGATAAGAAGCCAGTTCACACTCTCACACACTGCTCAATCATTGACACGCTAGTCAGCTGGGCCTAGACTATCAAAATATTGGACCCAATTTTCGGTTGTCTGACAGCAAACTGGACATATTCACTACTTTAATTTAATCCACAGACTTTTTGCTCTTCGCAACACTTACCCACATCCGCATCAAAAGGTGTACTGGAACTAAACAACGGCATTTTGTCGATGTTCTCTCTTCCTCTCCTCTCTTGTTATGGCCGAATAAAATTGTACTGCGCATGAACGGAAAAACGGAATACGTCATTTTTACGGCCTTGAGGCTTGTGGTCTTGAGTCATCCGGGTGATTTCAACATGGGGTCCGTCTAATTACCGAAAGCAACAGAAAGCTACCGAAAACAACCGAAATGAAGCAAAAGGGACCGAAAGCAACAGAAAGCGACCGAAAGCAAGCTATTTTTAGATACACATACTTTCGGTATTCGCGAGTCATTCCACTTGCCGATTTTTTTTTTCACATGAACCTACAATTCCCTCTGTTGGTATCTCCATAATACTTTCATGGTATCTTCAACTTCAAAAATGCACACCAACCAACATTTTCCAATTTTCAAAGGCAAGCGTTTATGAAGTTTTATTAACATAAAGTCATAAACTCGTTCATAATGCTGAACTGGAAGTCAGCAACTGCTGTGGTTGCTGAGATCGAGTGTGTGTATTTCGAACTTCAACAATCAATAGAATTAGCCAATAGCTGTTGTGGGATAATATGATCAAAGGTTCAATGTAACAATTGAAGGAATCTAAGGTTAATATACGCAGGTATTCATAAACATAATCGCCATTTTAATTCACTTGCGCGCATAGCAGGTATACTTACAGCCTTCCGAGGAAAATAGGCCCCAATTATATCTCGCCTCGGGCTTTCGTAGTAACAATAGTTGTGATAACTTATATATAGTGGTAAGATTGCTTTACATTTCCGAATATCACAAAAAAGTATAATACATGTATTTAGATGAAGGACAACAGTTGACATACTGAAAGCAAAGTCCTCTAAACTGGATTGAAGCAGAGTTTACATGTACCCCAGAAATGATCACAGTAGTTGAGGTCTCCCTCCCCCAACCCGCCCCTTGGGTCACTAATTCACACTCAAACAAGATAACAGGTTGACCCAGTGATGTCATGCACATCTTACGCAGAACTCCAAATAGTTTGTTTGTTTGTTTGTTGGTTTTTTTTTTTTTTTTAAGAAACCCATGCGGGGGTGGGTGTCATTCATTAATACAGAGATTATAAAAGACAATAATAAATGTTCATACTGGGTTTGATGAAACATTTGCCACACTCTATGCATTAAGTTCAAAATTTGAGATGTAAAGGTGGTAGACTCCCTCGGTCGGGGGGGGGGGGGGAGAGAGAGAGAGAGAGAGAGAGAGAGAGAGAGAGAGAGAGACTTGACAAATAGAACTTCATCGAGTCAAATTCAGTTTCGCCATTCACTGGTGAACGTTGTTTTGAAATCACCTGGAGATACTTCTGTTCACCTACTTTTGATCAATCTATACCAGGTAGTGCTGTAATCCCCCCCCCCCCCAAGTGCGTGTACAAAAATTCGTTAAACGGCCCAAGCTTCATTGAATTTTGTTTGTTTGTTATTTTATCCGATTGTACGGATTTTGAATGCTGTATCTATACTTATACACACAGCTTGCCTCTGCTATGGCGGCAATCACGTATACACACATGAATTTGGGGTCGGGTCAGCATTACTTGGGAGAGGGGTAGGGGCACTTGGGATGTCCCAACATTGAATTATATTTTTACAGGATTTAATCACCTTCATATGGGGGTGGGGGGGGGGTGGATGATGGTCTTACCATGAGAAAGCTCTCCATACATCAAAAACACGCCCAAAATACACCTTGGATTGAAGAAGTGCAGCTAGGTCAAGATATCTTTGAAAAAATGCAGATAGGTGAGGTAATCAGAACAAAGTTTGTTCTCTCATTATGTCTTTTTGTGTTATTGTCTGCTTAGCGGACTCTCTGCCATGTTTGTATTTTGTTGGTGGTGCCGTCCCAAATGCTACGCAAGAAATTTCGGCACGATAAATATTTATCTGTATGGTTGAAGTTTCACCAAAAGTCAGTTTCTTTTCTTTTCTTTTTTTTTTTTTTTTTTTTTCCTTTTTTCTTTTGTTTAATTTGGACCGGGCAATGGCTTGACATTCAGCTAAGCTGGCGATTTTGTGGAACAAATTTACGGGCAACATGAGTTAGGAAAAGGTACCAGAATTTTTTTGCTCCAGTCCTGATGTAAGAAAAGAAAGCCGTAGGAATCATAAAAACGAAGAGTGTTGTTTATAAATACTTCTGATAGTTTTTACTTTTTTGTTTTATTTTTCTTAATGAAGTTATGCAAAGTGAATAGACCATCCCTCGTGAACAACTATATTTCTCCTAGTTAAAAACAATATTTCTTGTGATATGTGTGTGTGTGTGTGTGTGTGTGTGTGTGCGCGCGCGCGCGTGTGTGACAAATAATTGTATTCAGTATCATTAGCATTTGAAAACATTTTACTTGTCATCGATCAAGAAGCAAATTTATTCCAATTGTTAAACATAGACATGATAAAATCAAAAGTGAAACATTCATAATCAAATGCATCTCTGAGGATATCTGTTGTTACAATGAAACTGCATCCAACCTGAATTATATTGAAACAGGATTTTATGCACAAAGTATCACAGTGGCATAAATCACAAGTGACATATTTCAATATCTTTCTACTTGCATGCAACAAAGCGAAACATATACTATCAGATTTGCTGGTAGTTTGCATTGCATTCATGTCTAGCGAAACATATACTATCAGATTTGCTGGTAGTTTGCATTGCATTCATGTCTATCTGCTACACACTCTTCACAATGTACTTTTGACGTCTCGCATATGATGATGATGATGATGATGATGATGATGATGATGATGATGATGATGATGATGATGATGATGATGATGATGATGATGATGATGATGATGATGATGATGATGATGATGATGATGATGATGATGATGATGATGATGATGATGATGATGATGATGATGATGATTCCAGAAGGATAACATTCATGCTCCTAGATAGAATTGTGGGCTGGTGATGTCTGTGCGGTCATCTTTTTTTCTGTGTTTCATCTAGACAGGATAACTTTAATGCTCCTGGATAGATTTGATTCCAGTAGGATAACATTTACGCTCCTAGATAGATTTGTGGGCTGGTGATGTCTGTATGGTCATCAGACCGAGGGTGAGACCTGCATACAGACGGAGAAATTACCCACTGCGTCCCGGCAGATAATGAAAAAAGTTGCTCTCGACAGAAGGCCCATCCACTTACAATGGGGAGGACTGTCAATCAGGTTGGAGGTTGGGAGATTTTCGTGTAAGAATGTGCAAGTACGGAGAGATAGAATTTCTGTGATATCGGTTGTAAAGAAAATTCTATCTTTGTACTTGATTTCTTCTCTGTTTTCTTTTTTTTTTTAATTTGATGATTCCTTTGTGATTAAGTTACCTTTCTGCAAATAGCACTGAAATTGATAATGAAAATTATCAAAATTTATAAGACTAATAATGATATTTCCAAATATTCGCATACTTCTTCAAGCGTATTTGCAGGAAGGTGTCCGTGTCAACAAGAGTTATGCATCATGAAGACATAAAAATATGACAAGGTTGGTTGCGGGCCATTTTAGTGGCCTAGTCACGTGCCCCTCCCCCATGTGTGCTGGTTGCCTTTGTTTTTTCCCCATAAATTTCATTATATTATATTACAAATCAAGTAATTCTTTAACACGTGCCTGCTGAGCATGTCCAGTTCTCAATAAACATGTGCTGATCTGGTCTTGTAATGGTACACTCTTAGGAAAAAAGGTTTCTTTGGTATCCTGGAATAACCAATTGGTTTCTTTGAGAGAAAAAGTGAGGAACCACTGTGAAATCCCCCTAGATGAAACCCCCTGGTTCCCAACTTATGATATACGATGGATTTGAACCTTGAAGTATTTTCCTGAGCATTTATCTTAATTTAAGTGACAAATCAAAGAATAAATAAAAGGAACCAAAAAATACTGGGCTAAAATATCTACTCAAATTATCACAAAAACACCAACGTGAAAGGAAGATCCTGTATTTTATTTACTTGTATTATAAACAAAATATTCGGAACCGCATGTTCCAACATATGTGTTCAGCGACGATAAAAAAAAACAGAAGAAATCCTCTTCTAAACAGTCCATGTGTTTAAAGTTTATAGGGCATAAAAAGCGCACTTACTAAAACAGCCTGTGCTTTTGAATCGTGTGTAAAAAGTTAATGAAGGCCGATGTTGCTAGTGGCTGCTGATTTGACAAATAGAAATCACTGTAGCATAACATGTGAGCCTGTATAAATTATATGTGACCGTGAACAAGAGATGACCAAACTGCAATGAAATAATTAACGATAAAATCGATGGCTCCTCGTGGCACAGAGTTTTATCGACCTTTGGTTGACGATACTCGATACCACATTTGATCGGGCTCTGCCTTTGTGACCGCATATGCAGCATAGTATCGATGACCAAGGCCAGGTATTAAGGCACATGGGGGTGCCCCTTGACGAGCACCGAGCTATAACGATGTGCTCACGGCCAACCCCAAGTGAGTCAGAGGGACAGTTGTGTCAAAGTCACCTCGCTATCCCGGCCTCCGTGCGCAATGTCACGTGTACCCCCCTGTGGCATAAAGCCCGGGGGTAGAGCTCCGGCCATTATTAGCCTACGTCCAGCAACGTTGTGGCAACTATATAATGACTCCTTATAAAAGAAGCATGAACAATTCAGAAATTAACGTCGCAAGTGCGCACGGTGACCTACGTCTGCAGATCTGTCCACTGTAAATGAAAGCTTGCTTTCGGTAAATATGTATCTAAAAATAGCTTGCTTTCGGTAAATATGTATCTAAAAATAGCTTGTTTTCGGTCGCTTTCGGTTGCATTCGGTTACTTTCGGTTGTTTTTGGTCACTTTCTGTTGTTTTCGGTTGCTTTCGGTAATTAGACGGACCGATCATGGATGCGCTCATGAGCTGGTTGCGCGTCATCCAAAACAACTGTTTACCGTTGCATTTGTGATCATTTCAGAACTTTCACTGCAGTTTAAATTGCATCCCATCCGAGATTGATGTTGATTCTTTTACATCACATCCAGCATAAGTCTGCAGGTTGCTTACTACAGTGCGGGTTGTGTACCTGCTCGGGTCCCCACGACAGCCCTTATTTTTAATCTTAATCATGATTCATAAGCATTGCCATCGGGCGATTGGTAGTACCAGGGAAGTGCTATGCTTCCCAGGTAGTACGTTGGAGTCACATCATTACCTGGACAAACATCTAGTCATAGTCATACGTCCATGATCATTCTGACCAGTGATGTACTGAATGGCACGTCTCTGTTCTGGCATTCATGTCATGATGAATGGCAGGTAGAGGTAGACCATGGATAACATTTTATGTTCGGAACGAGCAGGACTCGAACTTGCAACCTTTGGCACCAGTCGCCTAGCTGAAATGCCAAATGGGAAACGAACATATCCACTCGACCAAATCCCCCATTCTTAAAAACGAATGGTTCAAAGGAGGTAGTTATGTGCGAGTGCCATATGACTCCAAATGCTGTGCAATTACAACTGCTGAACGAGAAAAAAAAATTTGCTTCAAAGTAAACCTGTCTATGTGCCTTCAAAAGTTGTAAGATCAAATGTAATACAACCCAGTCATGCAACACAATCTTCAAAGCCTTTGGTACTTGACATTCCATTAAGCTTATGGCTTGATGAAAATTTCAAAAGTCCAAATGACCTAGACATTTGACCAGAGGTCACATGTGAATTACAAAAATGTGCAGTGTTGTAATACCTACAATTTGAGCCTGACATGACTGATGAAAATTGACCAAATAATGGCCAGATGAGACAATGGCCCAAATGACCTGGGCCTTTGGAGGCCACATATAAGTTACAAAAATGTATAGTTTTAGAATAGCGACAATATAAACTCAACATGAACTAAATCAGATGAAAATTAACCGGCAAGTTATGGCTAGATGAACATTTCAAAGGACCAAATAACCTTGACCTTTGGCTTTTAGAGGTAATTACCAAAATGTGCAGTGTTGCAATACCTACCATTTGAGTTCAACATGATTAAAATCAGATGAAAATTGACCAAGTCATGGCTAGACGAAACTTTGAAAGGTCCAAATTACCTTGGACTTTGACCTTTAAAGTTTACATGTAAACTACAAAAATGTCCAACACGATGAAAAATGGATGAAAATTGACCAAGTTATGACTGGATGAAACTTTCAAAGGTCCAAAAGACATGACGTTTAGAGGTTACATGTATATTACAAAATTGTGCAGTGTCACAATATCTACAATTTGAGCCAACATGGTCAAAACTGGCTGAAAATTGAACCAGTAATGACTAGAAAAAAATTTCAAATGGCAAAATGACCGACGTTAGGAGGTCACGTGTAAATTACATAAAATGTGCAGTGTTACAAACCTATCAGTAGTATGAATTGAAGTTGGATTGGTACCTGTACCTATCATAGATTTTAAAATATTCAAGATTTACATTTTCAAATGGCCCTAATTTGTATAATTTTCAAAACCGTCAAGCCTCTTTACGAAAAATCGAGACTTCATGTATGTAGGTATAATTAACCATGCCAAGTTTGAAGTTTCTAGGTACAATAGTTTTCAAATGAAATGTCGAACAAATTTGCGAGTAAAGAAAGCAAAAAATTAATAAAGAATTCCCAGAAAAACAGTATGTCTGTGTTGACACACAGGCATAAGGACGTTGGAGAACCGACGTTCATGTAGGTTACTGCTACTAATCCTAGACGCATGAATCTATATGCGCTTGCCTATGCTGCATTGAGCAAACCGTCTTGTTCACTGTCCATTAAGTAGTAAATTTGGACTTGTGTATATATGTATGACGTGATATCCTCCCGAGAACCAAAACATTTCTTTTTTCATTTCATTCTGCTATGTCTGCACCCAATTTACGACTGAAATAAAACTTACCTGACTCCTGATGAGTCCTCATTCTTCTAAACTACTCTACCTGTCCATTTACGGTACCTGACTACATCAACGCAGTGCTCATTACTTTAGGAAGCCCAAAGGCCGAACCTCTCACAATGAAAACTTATAAAGAGATCAAGTTTGAAACCTGACCTCTTTTAAAGCGGGAGGAGGGGGGGGGCTTGCCCTACTTCCGTACCCTTATAAACGGCCACAGTTTTTGCAACCTTACCCGGGTAACAACAACATAATAATACTAATGTACACGTTTGTGATTTTTTCCTTCTCTCTGCCACTCGCCACGGTCCATTGCCCTTCTGAATTCGTTCCTAAATTAGAATCTGTTGTTACATTAAAATTTCACTTCAACACACTTTTACTTAAGCATGTCTCATTTGAAGGGAAAAAAGACAATAAAGGAGGCTTTGTCCATACAGGCCTAATTTCTCAAGAAGAAGAAGCAGGAGAATAACAAAGGTATCGACACAAATCAGAAGACTTAGGAGTAACGTCATGACAAGAGCACTGAACAGTCGTTATTAATGCTGCAAGATTATGCTTTACTTATCGTACAAATATAGCATAACAGGGCCACATCTTCCACGTAGTTCTGAACAAGAAAACAATGATAACTAATCTCTTCACGCTAGACGATACAGTCACTGTCTATGTTTAAACCTAAAAATAAACATATTGTGACTTTCGATTCATTTTTTTTATTTTGATTCAAGGTTCCACAGCTAAATTGTTTTTTTTTTTTTTTTTTTTTTTATGTTCGGAACGAGCGGGACTCGAACCTGCAACCTTTGGCACCAGTCGCCTAGCTGAGCACCAGTTTGCCTCTGATAAACAGGCTAAGCCCGTGTTTCTTTTTATGCTGTGGACAATACGTTGGAATCCATCTGTTCCACAGGCAAGGGTACCAGTATCAAGAAGGCTAAATATATGGAGCTTTCTTGCCGGTATAGGCCCACTGAGAATGTATCAACGCTGATGTTATTCTCAGCATTTTCACATATTCAGCAAATTTATGAGATTTTTCTCCGGACGGAAAATTTGCTTTCAATTTGGTTTTGCACAACTCTCAAAGAGCAAAATTACGATGTAAAACAACCTATTGAGATGGCTTCAATGCCATGATATGACATGAAACCCTTGCAATTACACAAATTGTATTTTGTGGCAATTAGTTTGCTCACAAAGCAGCAAAACTTCAAACCAAACTTGAAAGGTTCCTTTCAATAACATAGTCAACGACTGAAATATATTAGAAGTAACATTACATTCACATAGAACATCTGCTATGTGTGTGAAACTACACGTCCGAGCATCAGTACTTGATGATACCAATTGGCTGAGGACTTTTCTCTACCAAGGGATTTTTTCCAGTCCTCAGAGATGTTTAGGCTACAAAAGGCAAACTGAAGTGTCTGGGGCACTGCGGGTTAAATTTTAGCGAGGTCCTCGCTTGAATGCATATCATTGATATGAGTGTGAATTGCATCACACAGTTTTATCTGGCAACTAGAGAACTGTGATCACAAGCAGTCACTGGCATGCCCCCTACCCACTTTACCTATATAAATTGATTGCCCACAATTTCCACCAAACATGACAAATTCATCTTTGTTATTGCAATATTTTCAGGTTGCCAAGGACTTTGTTCAAATTTTAGTCATCAGTGTCATTAGGAATAGATGACTAGATGATTCACTGAACATATTCGTCTTTCGCAACCTGAAGATATTGCAGTAACTAAGTCAAATTGACTACAAGTAGGTCACAATGACCTAAAAATATATTTGGCATTTTGTCTTTGAATTATCATGCATCTCTGTGCCAAATTTTGGAAGAATTGATCCAAGCACTTTGAAGATACTGTGGTAAAAAGTCAAAATTATTGGAGGTCACAGTGACCTGATCAACCATTTTTTTCTTAGAATGCTTCGCTGTACCAAGTTTGAGATAAATCCATACGAGATGAAGATGTTGTCTTAACAAAGTCAAATTGGCAGTAAATAGGTCACATTAGTCACATAATAACACACAGTAGCCACACAATAGGTTACAGTGACCTGAAAATGCGCTCATATAATATTTGTTTTCATGATGCATCTTTTTCAAAATGAGGGCCGATTTTGATCGTTTTAGAAGCCATCTTCAAACAGTTGATTGAAACTCCTGTTTTAATGTTAATGATATTGACTGTTGTGATTCTTGGTCAAAATTATTTCTCGAGTCTGCTATTAGTTACATTCCAAACAAAATTATTGAGAACAGACCCAAGGATCTTCCCTAGGTTAATGCCAGATTTCGTCTCCTTAAACGACAGGTTAGTAGGAAATATGACCAGGCCGAAAAGAATAAGTGTGCACTTAATGACTGGGCATCTTTTTGCCAAATTAAGAATTATCAGGATCCGCTAAAATCGATGAAGATGATAATAACAATACATTTGGCGATGATTTAAATGATTCGTCACGGAAAAATAAATCCTGATGGCGGACCATTAAATATTTTGAAGAGAAATACAATTATTCTACAATAATAACTTCACTTTTACACGAGAACAAACATGTTTCAGATAGCGTAGCTAAAGCTGAAATTTTTAATTCTTTTTTGCTTAAACAATGTGCAGTCGATGCTGCTCCTGCCACCAAACTTGAACATGCTCACCACTCTTACACTATTCTCGACTCTTTAGTGGTTTCTGAATCGGAGGTTCTTGAAACACTGTTCAGTCTTGACATTTCAAAAGCCTCTCGTCCAGATGGAATCGGCACAAAGCTCTTAAAGGAAGCTGCGCTTGTTATTTCTTCCTCTTTAACTAAATTATTCATTCTGTCCCTGTCAGCCAAGCAATTTCCTTCTGCTTGGAAAATAGCAAAAGTTTCTCCTCTTCACAAGAAGGGAGCTCAACATTACGCAATGACTAAAGGCCTGTTTCACTCCTTAGTTGTACAGGGAAAGGTTTAGAAAAAATAGCATTTAAACACTTTTTTTTCCGCGAAAATCTAATTATATCCTCCCATCAATTTGGCTTCATTCCGGGAGACTTTACCATTAATCAATTATTTCTTTTCCACGAATTATGTTTAGTTATTGATTAATCGAAAGAGGTCTGAATCATTTTGTTTGACATAAGTAAAGCTTTCAATAAAGTTTGGCACCCTGGTCTATAGTTTTTCCACCATGGAAATCCTGTCCCAGGACCTGCAATAATGGCCAATCATTTAAATTCTTGCGTCAGAGGTAAACCTATTGGTTCATGTAGACAGCATTGGCGTTATTGACATCATAGTTTGTTAATTAGTTACTAGCCTCTTGGTCTATCTTGTCGCTGTGTTATGTTCTGCAATGTGTTGAAGTGAGCCTTGTGTTGTCCTGTGCCATTGTCTTTTCTCACGAGAGGGGTTTAAATAGGGTTCAGCCCTCTTTCCCAATCGCTGTATAGCCATTGTGTACAATGAGTTGTAAATGTAACCGATAAAAATTTGTTTAAACCAAAGCATCTTTTCATCAAACTTGAAAAAAATATATATTTTTGGAGTCAGAATATATCGTGATAACAAAGTTCACAATAATAATATTATAATAACACTGTGGCCAGAGCCGAGGCAAAGGGTCCACCACCCACTCTCTCACAGCTGTGGTGGGCCCCTGGTCCTGGATATATTCCCCTACACTCTTCCCTTGTACTTTCTGGGGGAAAAAATACTTCCCTCACACACCCTATCCCCACCTCAAAGGCTCAGGCATTTGTCATGGTAGCCCTTATAAGGGCTACCACCATTCCCTTCCCTCCCTGCACTCTTGAATTCTAATTTAACCTGTTGCCTTCTAAATCTATTATTTCATTCCTTTTCTCCCCGCATCCTACCAGGTAGTCCTGCACGCTTTTATTACCTCTCCTGCCTCCCAGAAAGCCACCTTTCAAACCTAAAATCCATGCTACACGTTCCTCTTCCTATAAACACCGAATCTCTTCTAAACCCTTGTAATTACAATCTTCCCTGTGCCACTTTCTGATAAAAAAAAAAATCTTCCCTTATCTCTCTATATACATCGCACCACAACAGCCAATGATCCACTGTTTCATCTGCCTCTTGTCTGCACATCTTACATTTTCCATTATTACCTGTTGTCCACTTCTGTTTTCTTTTTTTTCTACTCTAGGTTGATTACTCCTGCCCTACTCTGAAATAGAAGCTTGGATCCCTTCCCTCCATCGCAAAACACACTTTTCTTTGGCTTTTCTAATGCCTTGTATGCTCATAATAATAAGTAGATCACTGTGTCCTATACATAGATCAGAGTGACCTAAAAATCAGCTGATCTTTGTCCATTAATGCACCACTGTTAGAAATTTGAGAACAATCCCACCAGGCTTTTTGAAGATACTGCAACAAAAGTTGGTGCGGACATGGAGACATACAGACTTATGGAAGCACGGGTAGATGGGTAACCCGACAACATAATCCCCTAATTAATGGAAAATGCACAAAAAATAAAGGAATCACTTCCGTGCGACTGCCTTGTGTTCATGCCATGATATAAGATATGGGCCCATCACCTAAATTTCACAGATATTGCGTGTTATGTACTGTGCCGCCATCTTTTCACTGTTTTTGGAGTTGCAGGAGTGGACATAGAGTGCCAAGTGAACTGCAGAAGTTTTTTTTAATTAACATCGCACATATTTATATGTATGTATATATATATATATATATATATATATATATATATATATATATATATATATATATATATATATATATATATATATATATATATATATATATATATATATATATATATATATATATATGTTATTTTTCGTGATCATAGTTGGAGCGGGACGTGACGATTGTCCATGGTTGCTTTGAAAATTTAGAAAAAAAACAGTTGCAATAGAAACTAATTTGTTGCTGTGGAAATTAAAACAAAATATTGGTGTTATAGTGACTAATCGATTAATGTGGAGTTTATAAATATTGACCGCTGTGGAAACATTGGTTGGGATGGAAATTATAAAAAGTTGATTTGGAAACTAATCAGTTGCTATGGACTATTAAAAGTCTTTTGTTATGGAAAAAGTTTGGTTGTCATAGGAATTATAAAAAATACAGTTGTTATAGAACCGATTAGCTTTTACGAACACTATCAAAAAGTCTGTCCATCGACATATTAAAGTTGATATGCAAATCATCAAAATCGGTTCCATGGAAAATGTGAACTCTAGCTGCTGCAGATTAATAGAAAAAAAATCAGTTGCTATGAAAACATATGTTACTATGGAAATTATGTAAACTGAATTTCCATGGAAACAGACTGATTGCTATTGAAAATTTCAATGGAGTCTGAAACAAATGGGTTGATTTGGAAACTAATCAGTTGTTATAAAATGTTTGCTATGGAAACTAGTTGGTTCCTATGGAGATGATTGAGAAGTAGTTGTTATGAAAAATGTTACAAATCTGGTGTTACGCAAACTGATTGGTTACCATGGAAAAATTAAATGTTGCTATGGAAAATTATATGAAAATGATAAAATTTGTTTGCTTGTAAACCAGTAATTGCTTTGGAATTTATAAAAAAAAATCGGTTGCAATGGAAACAAACTGGTTACTATGGGAATTACAAAATGTTTGCTATGGAAATAAAATTGTCACTGTCGAAATATAAAGATCCATTGCCATGGAAACCATTTGGTCCTTATTAAAAGAAATGGGTTGCCATGGAATAAGTGTGCTTGCTGTGAAAAATTATACATCGGTTACTCTTGCTGTGAAAATTGGACATCAGTTGCTATGAAAATAATCATTTAGGTCTGTCAGTTGCTATTAAGACTTTTAATTATGTCATTTTATGGTTTTATGCAATAATATATGAAAATAAACACCTGGAAAATGCATGGGTAAGAGATACATCAAAATACTTGACGGAACATGATGTATGAAAAGAATTACATATTTTTATAAGTTTCCAGCTACAGGCCTACATTAGATCGATACGTGACATTGTACAGAACAGTATTATATGCGATGGCATTTCATGTAATAACGTGCAAAAGTTTAGGAGTTCTGTGAACTGTTTTGTCTACCCCGACCCTGATGTGTCCCTGATGTAAAAGGTTAGTATGAATATGGAGGTAGAAAGGTATGAACGATTTTTTATTCGCAGTTGTACTAGTAGTGGTAGTAGTAGTAGTAGTAGTAGTAGTGGTAGTAGCAGCAGTGGTAGTAGAAGTAGTAGTAGTAGTAGTAGTAGTAGTAGTAGTAGTAGTAGCAGCAGCAGCAGCAGTAGTGGTAGTAGTAGCGTAATGATATTAATTTTATTATGAAATCTACTGTACTAACCCTTACAATGGGGGCACCGATAAAGCAGGCTTAATTCCATGGTGCATCCAGGATATTTATAATCGTATTTGTGTCTTTTTGTCCAGAACCACTTCTTGGTAGTCATTACCCTATTCCACAGTCCGAACTCGTTACCCTCCATTGGCTAACCTGTCACTGTCTAACCAATATACATATGGAAGTACTTTTGTCCATATTGCACTTGTTCTTCTATAGAATTTTTACATAGGCTATATCAGCCAAAATAAATTAAAGGGTCTTCAGCGGGTAACTACTCAGACCATGTTTTGGGGCATGTACCTGTACGTGTCTCTCTGAGTAGCGGCTCCTTGTTTAAGCTAAATATTCAGCAAAGACAACCCACATACTAATGAATGAATATGAACGTGCCAAATGATGAATTAGCTAAATAAGTGAAGTTTTGCTTATAAATGCAGAGCTTCATTATGAATAAAGAATACTTGTCAAACCAAACGTCATTACTAAATTTGTTTAGTACAAGTTCAGATAAGACCAATTAGACTTACCCTGAACCAGTATGTACCCTTTCTAGCTGGATAGCTTGCCTTAGTTGAGCCATCTGCTAGTGTAAAACTGAAGTGGAAACAAACTGGGACATTACATTCCGTCCCAGTCATTGTAAAATAAATAGTTGCAGCAAGACCACCCGCAGAAACCATGGGAAATTCTAACAAGCTCTTCAATAAAGGACATCCTGCGCCAGAAATGTAAAACAAACACCATGATGACACATACTCCTCTGAAAGTTTTCAAACCAAAAAGCTCTATTTTGCTACCAACCGTGAGTTAATATTTCAACATAATGGGTCAAATTTGTGACATTTGAGTAAATACTGTCAAATTTGAGTATTTTTTGACATTGAGTAAATGTGCACTTTGGCATGTCAGAAAAGAAAAAAAGTCATGAGCGTTTAATTCAAAAGCATGTTATCACAACATAATTTTTCTCAACCAGATTTTAAGTACAATTTGGCAAACTTGTAACTGTCCTGGGTAGCTGCTTGGTACCGATAGCCCTTTGTGGTTTAATCTGACAGAAAATTTGTAAGCCTAAAATGTCCGAAAAGTGAATGTTGAAACAGAATGATGCCAAAAGATAGAATTAAATAGCGAAACAGACAAGTCTAAAATCTTTAAAATTATTGCAGCCAAACTTTCTAACAATCTATGAATATTAACTGCGAAAAATGAAGGGCATGTCAGAAAAGAATGGAAGCCATTTTCTTATAAGTCAAGAAAATGTAATCAAAATATATTTTTTCTTAACCAGATATCAAGTACAATTAGGCAAGCTTGCAACCGTCTTGGATAGCTGCTTGCTACCGATAGCCCTGGGGGTTAACCGGACAGAAAACAAGATAGCCTAAATTTTTGAAAGGTGAATATTAAAACAGAATGATGCTAAAAGTTAAAATTAGGTAGCAAAACAGGCAAGTCTAAAATCACTAAAATTATTGAAGCCAAAATTTCTAACAATCTCTGGATATTTACAGCAAAATTTGTAGAAATATTTGATAAAAAGTACATCTTTGTATCATCTTGACTTAAGTTTATTGTGAATACATTTGGTTCTATACGCAAAATCCTGAAATTAAGAACAGATACGACCAAATCTCAAAATCTGTGACCGAAATGTAATATATCCAATAGTTTCCGAAATATTACTATCAGGGCAAGGATAGTTAACTACTTCAAAGTCAAACTCATCTTTTTTTGTGATAGACTTTAATGCAAAACCTGTAATATGTGACCCGAATATCCAAGTCCAGAAACACATCTCGGAAACCATCTGAATTGGTATCTTCCAAAAGGATATATTTGGGTAAATTTCTTCAGCAATGTCATCAGTATATCTGGTGTTGTTTGATAATAATGTCGCCCTTCGAAAGTCCTGTTTCATCATTTATCCATATACGTAAAATCAAGCCTGGTAAAATATACAGCAAGTAACGGGGAACAGTTGCTACCCATTGGAATGCCTTTTATTTGTTGAAAAACCTATAGTTCACTTTGAACAAAAGTATTATCCAAAAGGAATTAATAGCATATATCAAAGTTTGAGCTGTGTAAGATTTAACGTTACTTTTTCAGTATTTATTATGCGACCAATAGGCTTTCTTTGAATATGAATTAATACTTATGCATGGTTTACCATTATGTTTAAACATTTTGCTGATTAATTCTGAAAGAGAAGTTTTGATTTTATCTATGGGTAGATTTGTGTACAATGTGGAAAAATCAAAACATTTGATATTTTTTTTGTTTTTTAATCTTTGATTTTAGATCCAAACTATGAAGAATTGCTAACACTCAAAAAAAAATCAATTTCCAGAAATTGCATTACAGTATGTACGGAAATATTCAAGGACATAATGTTAAATGAATGCTGTCCATGTAGTAAAAAGTCATTGGGTGGAACTACATTCAGCTTAGAGCCATGGACAGACCAATCATCAAGTCGTATTTACTACTTACCTTTTTATGTATGTCAGGTTTATGAAAATGTCAACATACATTATTCATAATTTCGGTTTCAAGCCCCCCCCCCCGCGTGCATTAAAACTAGAAACAAACCCCTCATTGGGACAAAACCCTAGAAAGCGTAAGCTCATGTGCATTACACGTGTTTCATATATAATGTAACAAACTACCACATGTCATTGCATTACAGTATATACAAACATAACTTCCATCATTTGCATTAGCAGCGGTAGTAGTAGTAGTAGTAGTAGTAGTAGTAGTAGTAGTAGTAGTAGTAGTAGCAGCAGCAGCAGCAGCAGCAGCAGCAGCAGCAGCAGCAGCAGCAGTAGCAGTAAGCGACACATCCAAAAGGAGCGAGGTCATAATGTACAACACAAGTCAGAGTATGACCAGTATTAAAAAGATGGTGTCAACACCCACAAATTCATACGGTAGGGAATTTCTTTTACGCTGATAGCCCTATAAACACGCATCCATAAATCAACATACAGCGCACGGAAGTCAAGGCATGAGCAGTGATCTGTCAGTCTGATTTTATTTTTATGTAACAGCTTTATATAAAGGACCGCAATGATGATGATGATGATGATGATGATGATGATGATGATGATGATGATGATGATGATGATGATGATGATGATGATGATGATGATGATGATGATGATGATGATAACAAGAACAACAACAATGATAACAATAATCCAATGATAATAGTAATTTATTTAAACCCCCATGGTTGGGGAAAGCCACACAAAGCAATCTCAAACGGTGAATACGGTGAAAAAGAAATCAGGCAAATCATATTAAGTCATGGGAAAGTATATACAGCTGATAAGAATGCAAGGCAAAATCCTATAAAAACATCTAACTAAATTAATTGTAACTGTAACCTAGGTTTGACAAAAAAGGAATTTAAAAGCTTTCACAAGCAGTTTTGCAGTTAGGTGTTCTGTAGAATTATTAAAGGTTCGTTCAAGCTCTGGGACGCCCCGAGAATCTAAGGCTGTCAACAGTACTGTTAGAGACCTCTAGTGGATTTCTAGCACATCAAATACAGGTTGCAAAATCACCACTAAGAAGTGTTGAAACTTTGAGCCAAGAAGGCTCAATATGGAGCCTTCTTTATTTAACCAGTGTACCATTCAAATGCTTGATGCAAGGAACTTGCATTCAAGTACCAGCAAGACTGGATGATAAGTGGTAGTGTCAGGTAAAATTTTGTCTGGAATAACAGCATTCCTAGGCACAGGATACTTTCCATGTATAGACTGAGGATAGCTTCTGACTCAGTCCACAGCTTGGAACTGGAAGAGTTAATGGAATGCTGGTTACTCCATATCATTGCTTCTTTATGGAGAGGTTTATATGTTCACACTTGCTGCTGAGCCCTGCAAACAGACCATATATTTTCAACCCAGTTTGTACCTTTAAATGTTTTATTATGGAGCGCATAACACATGAATATAAAATAAAACTTCTTGACTTTCATTCAAATTAAGATTTTAACTGGACACAACTCAAAACGCATTAAAGAAACCTTGCTGCAAAATGAAGCAAAATGGCATCAAACCTTGGTACAATGATTTTTGTCTTTGTAATTTGCAAATTCTATTCCACTATTAAATAAATTTGCCCCTTTAACTCTAGGAGAGTTGCCTCCAAAGCAGACCCAAGCTACGTCTAGTATACATGTAGTAACACGGAATTTGATCTGCTTTGCAGGCAACTAGGGAAGAAAAGCCATTTCAGAAAGACACTTATGCTCGTACTATTTGTATCAATGGCTGGATGCATGGAGCGTATCATCTACCTTTTCACCCCCAAATGGACAAACAAGATTGAGTGAATTAGCAATTTGGAGGATTACATAAAAACGTACTTGTGATTATTGGCAGCATTCTGTATATTTGTCAAACTCACTTGTTTAATGCTTCATGGGCCTAGTTGATGGTCTGTTTCAGGTGACGTTAAAAGTACAAGTATGCCAGCTAGATGTCACGTGATGCTGTCACAGGTACATTCTTCTTACATGTACAGTTATTGAAGCTGTTGACAAAATCATTTGTGTAAATAAATAGATATAAAGTGTAACCTTGTTGATAGGATCTTTTTTTTAGTCTGCCAATCTATCATCTATCAACATGTCACATTTTCAACATTCAAAAAAAAAATCTTTTCGAACTTGACAGGGAAGCGCTTGTTTGCAAGTCTTTACAAAGTTTGTAAATTTTTATAACCTCCATTAATTTTTGTTTGTGAATGCAATACAATCAACAATTTTCATGTTGGTCCCATATAACATTCGGGACTTATCAAGTGTATGGAGTCTAAGTCGAGTTCAATATTGGTGGTGCCACCTGTGTTATTGTGCAATATTTGGGCCAAAATAGGAAAATTTTGAGAATGCTGTTTTCTGAAAAGTTTTCCATGAATAATCTTGAAACTTGGTGAGAATGTCAATCAGGCGACAAGATGAAATCTGGTAAAATTTGGTGGCGCCACCTACAGTATTATGCAAGATATGGACCAAAAGGTATTGTAACACATTCAATCCATTATGTTAAGAAAGAATAAGGTTTATAGTGCCAAATGTACCTCAAATGTGTATCATATATAAAAGTTATATGCTGCATTACATAGAAGACCTTGATCTAATTTCTCAAGGTCACAAAGGGAATACATTTCAGGATTTTTTTTTCGTTATGGTGACTGCATCTGAACTTGTGCACATGTATCAATATACCATTACACAAATGCAATACAGACAAAAGTCTACGATGTGTGGAGTTGTGGTAGCACCACTAGTGGTATAAAGTGGAGCTAGATTTACACATGTAAATAGTACATTAAATTTATCATTTTGATAATGAATTGAGATGCAACTTGTAAATTTACAACAAATACACACTGGGCCTGTGGCCACATTTTGAATTATTTTGGCCTTATTTTCAAGGTAATTAAGGCTGTAGTAAAGGACGCTAAATTACTGCGTATGAATGACCTTGACCTACTTTCTCAAGGTCACAGAGGGATGCAGATTGTAACTGATCTTTATTTATTTATTTATTTATTTATTTATTTATTTATTTATTTATTTATCTATTTATTTATTTATTTATTCATTTATTTATTATTTATTTATTTATTTATTTATTATTTATTTATAATTTATTTATTTATTTATTTACTTATTTATTTTGTTAATAGTCTTTACATCTGAACTTGTGTACATGTATCAATGTAACATTACAGGATCAGGACAGAGACAAAAGTCTGAGATGTATGGAGTCATGGTGGTGCCACTGGGGGCATAAAGTAGAACTAGAATCATGTGTATTGAAAGTACATTAAATTTATTATTTTGATTACAAATAGAATGGAACTTACAAATTTTCACGAAGTACGCCCAGGCTGACTTTCAAATTCTGTATTATTTTGGGTGACCTTGACCTATTTTTAAACTCATTAAGGATGTAGTAAAGGACACCAAATTTTACATGTGGAGAAATGAGATGGCTAGCAATACCAAATCTACCAAAAATGTGTATCACAAATAGAAGTTTGATATTGTTTAATATGTGTGACCTTGACCTACCTTCTCAAGGTCATGAAGGGAATATATATCAGGAAACGATCGTTTGTTATGGTCATTACGCCTGAACTTGTGTACATCTATCATTCAACCATTACAGGAATATTACAGATAAAAGTCTATGACGTGTGGGGTCATGGTAGCGCCACTGGTGGTATTTAGTGGAACTAGAATCATAAGTATCAAAAGTACATTAAATTTATTATTTTGATTAAAAATGAAGACGGAACTTTTAAATTTACACCAAATATGCATTAGGCCAATTTTACAATTTTGTAATATTTTGGGTGACCTTGAACTTTCTGAAGGTTACGGAAGGAAAGCATATCAGGAAATAATTTTAGGATACTCATGACACAATAAATTGAGATGAAACTGCAAAAGTTGCACCACATATGCAATAAGTCAACAATCAAATTTTGCAATATGTTGTGTGACCTTGACCTATTTTTCAAGGCCATTAAGCACTTCCAAAATGGACAATGAATGCAATATGTTGATAAACAACAAAGGGAGCGATACTAAGAGTACCACAAATGTGTGTTCATGATAAAGTTTGATGTTGCATCATATGGATGACCTTAACTAAGTGTCAAGGAGGGAATGCAGTTCAGGAAATTATCTTTTGGTGATGATCACCAAACCATATGTCAGCAGAGCATTAGGAACATAGACCTTTTGTTATAACTTTCAACTTCAAACTTGTGCTGGTTGGTCTTCAAACTTCACTTTGTTCATCAGGTGGTGCCACTGTCATTTGACTGATTTCTGACATTTTTAAGGGTCGGCCTGATGGAGGGGGGGGGGGGACCCTTTATGTTTTCATGTTGTCCGTCCGGCCAAATTTCCGTTCGCTGGATGTGCACATTCTTGTTACCAAGATATCTACACAATGCCTCCATTTATTTTGCTCAAACTTCGCAATATGCTTACCTTACTTGGCAAGATGAATTGATTAAATTTTGGTGTCACCATGACATAATTTGAGCAAATGACACCCTAAATTACTTGCTCATCAGGGCTTGTTACCGCAATATCTCCAGAATACTCCAATGTATTTAAGTCAAAGTTAGCAGTATGCTTATCTAGCATGCCAAGATGAACGGATTAGATTTTAGTGTCACCATGACCTAATTTGAGCAAATTGCAGCATTTTTTCCTGCCATACCGTTCAGTAAAACCTGTGTGCTGAAAGTATATCCAGTCTTTCCATGAAATAATTATCAGTCAAACTATACTTTAGCATGATTAGTCAAAGTTCATCATTACACAAGAGGAACAAGGTACATGGTGATGTGCACATCTGATAAAGAAATAAAATGATAAAATTAATCAGGAAAAATCTTTGTTTGTTTTGTTCCTATACATCATAAACAAGAGGCCCATGGGCCTAATGCTCTGCTGGCATTGTGGCCATATTGCACCTGTTCATTTCAAAGTTGTGAGTCCTCTAGTGGCTTCTGAAGAGATAAAGCTTATGTATATTTAGTGTAGATATTGTCCACCAGATGGCACTTCACTCCATATGTAATCATAGCTTATTTGTGCAATATTGTTGCATGTGCCAGATCAACAATGAGTGAATCCTTAACTTTATGTCTTCAGTGACATTGGGACAGAAGATCAAGACCATCCAGATTATGTAAAACAAGAGGCCCATAGGCCTGCCTGGTGCTGTGCTGACATTGCCATTAAAGTCCAAGGTACACCCTGCAATTACAAAATCACCTCTTTGAACTTTACTGGCATGGTGACCTCACAAAAATAGGTCAAGGTCACCGATATTACACATAATTCTAGCTTTGGACATTGTCTATATATCATATAAATTTGGCAAGTCTCATCCAATCACTTTTCAAGATATGGAATTTATATCTTAAAACACATTTTGGCTTTTAACTTCCATCAAATTATAGGTGGCACCACTAGTATCAGTGCCAACTTAGATTTTGACCTCGCCCAGAATCCCAACAAATTTGGTGAAGATCTACCAGAAATTAAAGATGCTAAAGTGTTCACAACATTTTCATATTTTGACCCTTAAATTGCATAATATTGTACGTGGTGCCACCAATATAAAAAAAAAGAACCTAGATTTTTATACCCCTTAGAAGTCCTGAAGGTTATATTGCGCAAACTTTAAAACTGTGGACATAATGCGGTCACAAAATGTTTACATTTTGACCTGTATATTACATAATACTATAGATGGTACCACCAACATTGATGTCGACAAATATTTTTATACACTTTGTAACTCCTAAACGTTATATGGGCCTATCTCAAGAATTGTGGGGTGCAGAGCATTCACGAGATGACCCTTATATTCAATCTGGCCCTTTGACTTTCAACTCTGATAAATAATTTTTATATTCAAAATATTCACCCTACATCCAGCTTTCCATATATAGTCCATTTGTTAAAATTAGGTCATAACTTTTTGAGTTATTGACGAAAAACAGTAAACTTGGACAAGTGCCAAACTCCATAAAAAAATACTGGGTCACAGTGACCCAAAAAGTAGGTCACCAAGTACAGTTTTATGTATTATGTAATCAAATGCAATTTTGATCTGAAGGCTCAATTCTCTTTGCCATTGATGTCCAAGCTACACCCGGCCATTATAAAATCACCTTTTCAACTTTACAGGCATGGTGACCTCACAAAAATTGGTCAACGTCACTGACATTACATAACATTCTACCTTTGGCCATGCTTTAGATATATCATATAAATTTGGCAAGTGTAATTCAATTACGTTTCCAAATATGGGATTTTACATATTAAAATGCATTTTGGCTCATAATTGCCATCAAATTATGGGTGATGCCACTAGTGTCATTAGAACTTAGACTTTGACCTCCCCCACAATCCCACCAAATTTGGTGAAGATCCGCCAAAAATTAAAGATGCCAGTGTTCAGATCGCAATTGCCCTACCTAAATCTATAGATTAATATAATCTATTAGTGTCTTGGAATGAATGTTTTTTTTTGTCAGTATTGTTCCATATCTATAGAAACACTTCAACAGAGTTTTACATAGCTTTTTGGTGTCATAGGTTTGGTGGCCTAGTTTTTTCACCAATATTCTTATTCTCCTTACAAATTCACATATTTGTGATGTGTTTCCGCTAATACGTAAAACCTGTCCAATGACCACACCATAGGTTCTCTGGAATGTTTCCACTGATATCAGGAGATGAAACTATGTCAAATTTGAATTGTTCTCGTTTGTCAAAATCTTTGTCACATACTGTTGTCAATCCCTATTTCAAGATCAAGGAAAGTTGGCTTATTGTTACTCTCATTTTGTTTATTAAAAATGAGTTCTTTTGGGTAAATTTCCTTCCAATGTTTTTTTTTTTATCTCATCCTCGATGTTAAGAGTACATAGATCATCGATGAATCTTCTAGTATGTGAATAGAATCTTCTAGCAGCGGACAGACGAAAGGACAGACAGCAGAGGTGGAAAAAAACTTCCAGAAATACTTGTACTATGAATTTTTTAGACAAATCTAGCAGAGGTCCTTCTTTTTTTTTTTTTTTTTTTATTCCACAGTAGGCAACAAATTTCTACCAATATCTGTGTTTTAGTAGTTATATTTTAGAGGGTATGATTGCCATTGCATAATATATGTACAAGTGTTTTTCACAGCTTTTTTTTTTTTTTTTTTTCACAGCTGATGTGTAGGGGTTCCTAGAAGTGTCTGTGCAGTTTTGAAACAATTGGTTTGGCAGTTTCACAGAAAAAGACTTATTAAGGTTTTACACGAAAATGCCCCCCCCCCAAAAAAAATCACAAAAATTAAAAAATCAATGGAGCATGACCACCCCAAAGAAAATAGCAGCACGATAGTCCTGTCAGGAGACCCTGGTCATTAGAGACCACACCCTTTTTTTTTTCACAGAAGACAACCCATACACCAGTGTCCCTGCCACATCCCAATACTTGTGGGTCACTGCTTTTAGCGTTGCCTGGCAAGTCATGCTACAGCTGCCCTTGTGGCTGTTGAAAAATTGGTTGCCAGCCAATATGCAAGACCTTAAGACAAGGCATGCAGCTACTCGAAAGAAAACTACTTTTACAAAGAATTTCAAAATTGCACGATTTTGTCCGCAGTCAAAGCTAACATGCCTTGAAAACCAAAGACAAGTGTCAAGTTGGTTTTATTTTTAGTCACCATGCATTCCACAAACAATAATAAGGCATCAAAGAGTCCAGCGTGAACTTGTACAGTATCATTTTATTCAGATTGTCCCTCATTCTGGTGCATACAATGTACTTTGCACCCAACATATCCTCCCATTCCTGTGGCAAATCACAATGCCAAGATTCCTATCTCGGTGCAATTTGTGCACCAAGAATGACATAGAAACATATAAAACACCAGAATGTCAGCAGATATATTTGCCATTCATGTCACAGAAACATTCACTTCTATTTTTTTTCCTTTTTTTTGAGATTTTTGGTTTTATTTAAGTTGACAATTTCTGCGACACATTTCTAGAACAATTAAGTCATTATCCTAGAGATATCTATTGAAATATGGCAATTCTATATTGAAGATCTCCAAAAAAGTTAAAACAGCAACGGTTTTAAAAATACATAGAATCCACTCTGGAGGAAGTGCATCCCCCATAATATGGACAAGAGATGTTTATTCTGTGGAGCATGATGGACACGGAACACAGTACAATAATCGATACGTACCAGTTTGCCAGTTATCACCGCAACGTATCAAACAAGCAGAACAACCGTGCACATGTGCACAGTTTTTCCAATTGTAGACCTCTCGGTGAACAAGGACCGTAAACACACTGCCAGATACAAATTGAGAATTACAGTTCATACCTTGTTGAAACAAAAAAAAATATGCTTTGCTGAAAATAAGACTTTTTTGTTATTCGGTGATATTTCGGAATGATATCAATAACTTTAAACCAGTGGGAATTTGTGCAGTTTTATGGCTGATTTTACACACACACCATAGAGTTGATAGTCTTTAACAGAGCAGTTGAATTCCAGGGGGACCACATTTTGCCCCCAATAGTACCTTCTTACGGTGTAACGGCACTTTTATTCAACTATCTAGAGATGTACTTAAGCTGGATTACAAAATTTTTAGTGGTTAGACCTACGGTGTTCACCACACCCCATTTTGGATTGCAAGGAGCAACAAGTCGTGCCTTGAGAATTTGTAATCTCATTCGATATCTATAATTTTAAGCTGAATATCCATATCCAATCATGTATAAGTGCTAACTTTCTCATTCTGTGACAATGGACCTGTTAAGACACTAACGCTTCACTTTATAATTATAAAGTACAGATAAAGATGTCCACAAGACAAATTTTCTTCAAAACTATATCATTCAATTATTCCTTGAATAGTTACAAAAATTTAGTTAAAAATACAAATATTTAGTTAGTATATTTCAAATTTTTGTTTTGTTTTGTTTTTTTGTTCTGTTTTTTGTTTTTGCTTTTGTTTGTGTTTTTTGGGGGGGAAGGAGGGGGAGAGGGAGACTGGCTCAAACTTTAGTGTTTTCAAACTGAAATAGGCAGAAGGCATAAGACACTGGAAAAGTAAAATATGCGCAATTTCGGTGTCTTGGAAGTTTATCATTCAACCAGCACAGGGGAACATTTGTCAGCCTGTCAGATCTTACTCTGTCCTCTTTGTCTCTCTTATCCCACAGTGTGCCAAATAGAGGATGTGTGTCCTGGGTGGCACCACTGAGAACTGAGGCTTTATACAAGTGGAGTCACCTGGTGGCTAAACAAATCCAGATGCACTGATTGGCTACTCGTGGTCCACAGGCAGTGATGTCACATGTAATTAAGTTCAAAAGGAAGTGGTGTTACATGCAATTTACCTCCCTGAACATCCCCAGTTGAGCGTCAGTCCATCGAATACGATTGGACCGACTAGACTGCCTGCCTGTTAGAGCACGTCTTAACTGAAAATGCAACAGACTACTCCAAGGTACATATGCTTGTATTTATCTCACAAGCCCACATCTCCTCTCACATGGCATGATGGATAAAGTATCATATCACTGTCATTGAAGAAGTTAATTTGTGCTTAATTGTTCTATTCTAATGTCAACCTTTCACTAACATATATTTCTAAAAGAATCAGATATACATGTATTATAATACAGATACATTTTTTTTTCCCGGCTGGAATCGTAAAAATTGCACATAATTATTAGACCAGTCAGCTGCTGACTCGACTGTTCCCATTTCTACTTATGTACAAAAAACCAATACATGTACACAATTATTTCTTGTAGCATGTTTCGTAAATATTCTTCACAACAGAGAATACATGTACTCTCGACATTTAACTTTTTTTTGTTTTTAAAAGTGCCAATCACATTGTTCTTGCATAATGTTCCCATCCAATCCGATGTTGTGTTTCTCTCTCAGTGTTTGTGTCACTCGAAGAGATGTGGCAAGAATGAAACAAGAAGTCTCAGATTGAAAATTAAATGTAGCTTACTGCTGGCAACTCACTGCATACTTTCCCGATCGTAAGAATTTTAAAAAGTCTTAGAAATTTGTAGAAACAGTACACCTTCAGATAAAAAAAAATCAACTTCAAATTAAAATTTACGATTTGTGTTGTGTGTTAAAAGCAGAATGTAGAATTTGGCAAGGGCGCTACAAAAAGCATCGGTTAGCAAGGCTGAACATCAGAAGCTTTATGCAGACAAATGTCAACACTTATCCATAAAACACAATCGGCGGCGCTAAAAGGAGATATGAATATCGTGCGTAAGCTTGAATAAAATTTTCTGTAAGAGACTTGCTCACGAGACCTACGTCTCAAAACCCCCCCGACTTATCTCAGACAAGAAAGATAAGGTACAATGTACAACCAGTCAATGAGGCTAGGAAGCCACCGAATATAAAAGCGTATTTTGTTAAAACCACTATCTCACATCCCATGCTTCACCCATCACAAAATGATGGGCAAGACTACAAAGAATTAAAATATAAACGTAATAGACCCTTAATTATGTACAAACTTGCAACTTACATAGCATCATCATCTTACCAAGATATGTTCAGATTTATCAGTAATCAGCATATTAATCAACGCTTACCCACATCTGGTCCATTCTACTGATGAACACGTTATACAAAATTAAATCCTTTTACCCTAACTAGTTCCAAGTCAATCAAGTCAACAATAAAAAAAAAAAAAAAAAAAAAAAAAAAAGATAAGTTAAGTTACATACAAAGTTTAATATACAGCTGCAGCTGACAGAATTTCAGAGAAAACAGTCTTTTACATTGCATCTGGATTCCTAACATATGGTCACATTTAATGGTTCAGTCAAGCAGAGTCCTTTGAAATAAATAAATAAAAAATAAAAATATTTCAAAAGTGCATTGAATCTTAACATTTTCTCTTTTCAAGTGCAAGATCTTGGGAATCAACGTATACCAAATCTTTTCAGCATGTCAAACATTGTGAAGAAGTACTTCACTTTTCAAAATACACTGCTGATGTCGACATACATATTGACGGTATTTAATTTCATTTCATGGCAATACAATGTCCCAAATGGGTTTTTCAGTTTACATCTTTTGTATTTAATTTTGCAAAGTTATGCGACTGGTGGGAAATATTTCAGGAGTTTCTTATTTTATATTTCTTCCATGCTTGCAAACTTAACAAAAAAAAAATAAAATAAAATAAAATAAATAAATAAATAAATGTAATACAAAATCAAATAGGTTTAATGTACCATATTCCTTGTTTCAAAAGTCTATTGCGCATGTACCTAGCATTAACACATGGACTTGCTTCAATTTTTAAAGCAGTTATAGTACAATAATCCACAAAACTTTCCGCGAGCTACAGGCTTCAGCTAAATTATGCAGATCGCTCTGTCCTTCTGATGTGTACCTTTGTGTCCTTCTCTGATAAAGCTTATAAAGCACAGTTGGAACATTTCGGCAACTCCAAGCTCTTCACCTATTTGCATCTAGACATCAAGTATCCCAAATTCATGAAATATATATCCACTTTGACATGACACAATGGCTCAACGTGGCTGCCACACACACAAATGATAACGTGGATGAATTGAAAAGCCATGAAATCGGGAGTCCGCTTTTTACAGCCCTGAAAGACAAAACTCAAGCTCAGTTATTGACACTGGGCGTCTGTATCTTGTACAAGAGATTCCTTTGGATAATGAAAAGTGGATAAGAGACTGAACTATGGATCTGCCATGACAGTCTCTTGCTCATATCTTCCGCAACATTTTAGGGCTTTGCCATGTTCAAACAAAATGACTGTATGGCGTAGAGATTATCAGTCAACAAACATCTTGATGCAATTACATAAATCCAAAATACACGAAGCAATAAGTTCACTTGTATCTCCGGTTGACTTTATACAGACAGGAGGCGCCACAGGGATTCAATGTTGTTGTTTTTTTCCCCCTGTTGACTGCAATAAATAATAGCCTAAAAGGGACCTTTTTGTGACAGTTTGTTTGAAAGACTTCAGTTTCCGGATGGCTTTATAATTATGATCTCCCCAGTGCCCTTAGCTTTAAGAAATAAAATTTTATAAGCTTAGAAATGTTACAGGGGGCAAAATAGTTGTTATCAACCATTAATCTCGTACTTTCCTCCCCCTCCCCTCCCCTCCAAAAAAAAAAAAAAATTGACATGCAGAACCCTTTATTATGTATAGGCCTTTACCTGTAGTCACAAACGTATCATTCAAATTAATTATCTCAGCTTCCTGGTGATACAAAGATTTTTCTATGAAAAATGTAGTGAACAAAGTTCAGGTTCAATTTTAGTATTGAAACTTTTTCCTTTCCATTTCAAGAAAAAAAGTCAACAAATATTCAGAGCTATGAAAAAGATTCTTGAAAAAGTCCATATTGAGGACAAGGGTTTTTTCTTTTTTGCTTGTGAATCTTTCATGGAACAAGAATGTTCAGTCCAGATGAGTGGTCTTCCACTGAGCTTAATCTTCACAACTAAAAACTTTTTTTCCACTTTCTCGCCTTCACCTGGAACAAGCCAAATGATATACTGTCCATAAAAGCAGATCAATTTTTGTTTTTTAAAAATATCATATGTACAATGGCAAAATAGGCTCATTTGTAAAAGTCTCATGACACTTTTATCTCCAATGAGCCGATTAAAAAAAGAAAAATTTAATAAATAAAAGTCTGCTGATATATATGTCGACAAAACAATAAAAAAGAAAAAGAATTCTTGCATGTGGATGAGAATAAAATTAGTGCTCTGGTCCAAGATCTGTTCATCGTCATTAGGACCACCGTCTCCTCTATCCACATCAAGATCATCCCAGGACAGTGTGTGAGAACTTCAGATGCACAGTTTTCTTGTTGCTATCGGGTTACGTGAGAGCATTGGTATGAATTAAGTGCTGGCCATCTCATTATTGGCAAAGCTCTAGCAGAGATAATGTGAATCTATTAACACAACAGGCGGTCGTTTATCAATCAAAGATGCATTTACATGCCAGTATTTTTGCTAGCTGGTCCTGCGTCTGAGCCCTCACGTGGTGGCCAAATTAGAGTCCGGTTTATCACAACTGAGGCAAAAGATTCTTCGCTACTTGCGCTGCTATCTCTGCTACCTGGGACAGCTACGTCGACGAAATCATCAAAATCACATCCAATAGCACAAAAAGATTTTCCACGAAAGGCCTTCGTCTGCAATGTAGTAGTTCTGACGAACAGAGTCAATTGGCGCTACTGGTCTTGTACGGATGAGTGGTTCTCGCTGCTAGACTCAGACCCTAACCGAAAGTTTTGTTGCTAGGAGGCGCTGCAGTCTAGCACTTGACGAAGTTGTTCCAGGTGAGTTCAGCTGCAGTCTGTTTGCTTTCCCCCATATTACACTCCCCTACCTGCGAGAACACAAAAAAGACATCAGTTATTTGAAGTCACTTCATCTTGATTGCTGTACATTCAAAACACCCTGACCTGGCATTCAATTCACATTCAGAACAAAGTAAGATCGCTGTGGCCAAGTAATACAACAGCTACAGACTTCAAACAATAGGCTGTTGATACTTACATTAACCCTTTCACTGCCAAGTTTTAGGTTGAGTCAACAGCTTCACCTCGCACACTTTGGTCACGGCATGCTGAGGAAAGCTGTTGACCTGATCCATGATATTCTCGGAGGGAGGTAAAAAGTAGAAGCCACAGTCAAGAGTGCCAGGCCCAGCTGTCCTGGTTGAACATCCAAATCGTGGATCTCTCTGAAGATCATTCACATCTAGCTATCTTATAAATGATGTGGAGAGTCTGTGTCTTATCTCTCGCGCAATCATTTATATGTCGAGAGACCCGGTTGATTTAGGGAGTGGCAACGACAGGAGAACATGAAATTGCAATCTGCCATCTTTAATCCAGGCCAAGGAATGTCAAAGCTGACAGTTACAAAACGATATTTGAAGTTTACCGACTGTGTATATCGTACCATTTGCATGTTCTATATTCCCTCTGTACATGAAGCATTGTCTCACAGGCCCCCGTTTGAGGTCCTGTGTGGTTCAGACGTATTACTGTTGGACTCCAGCTCCAGTTCCACTATCTGCTGCTTGGTGATCTCCACCTGGAACAGCAAGTTACCATGGTAACAGAATGTTAATGGTACAGGTAGCCATGGTAACAGAAAAGGACATACATGAAAGTATACATGTAACCATAGCAACAGAAAATGACATAAGAAAAGAAGTGACTGGTTTGTAGAAGACATGCGGTTTGTCATTTTGTCAACATAATACCTGTATATGACCGACTTATGTTTGTTAATTTAAAGGCAATTCAACATCCTGTTCAAAAGTGAAATTCACTGCATCATGCATTGACCTACGAGGAAGTCAAATAAAAATACATACAGAAATCCGAAAATGCTTGAGTCTTTCTTTTTTCCAATTAATGTAACCAAAATTTGGGCATCAAGAAAAACAATGAAGAATGTGTGTAAATTAAATTATGGACAATCTTCCGACAGAGCTATCTCTACTGCAAAGTTACAGTCTCCACCACCACGTTCAAATCTGCCACGGCTGGAAAGCTGAATGAAAATACAATGTACATTGTACTAAATGCTATCAACAGACCACTTTTTAAGAGTGTATCGTGTTAAGCTCTGAATGACATGCCAAGTTTTCAATCTGTAACTTGAATTTTATTTGTAAAATATAGTTGAGGCTTTCAGGGGTGCTTGAGCCGAAAGTGGTACCAGAAAGTGGCCTTGTAGAGAAGTTCCAAAATGCTAGGGTTTTAAACGTTTAGAACAAGTAACACGTTATTGTGCAAAGCACTTTATACCCTTCAGCCAACCTGGTTTCATACGTTCAGTGACCTAAGTTTGACCATTGAAGGACACTCACGGTAAAATTTAAGAACACCAAAATAAAGCACATGAGTACTTTGCTATTCGTGTTAAATTGTAACCATGGGCCTACCATCAATCATACCAAAGGTATACAAAGGAAAATAGGGTCTTGACCCCAGTGTGACCTTTCAAGGTCACCCAAAGTCAATCGAATTTAAAAACACCAAAGGAAAGCTCACAGGTACTTTTCTATTCATGTTTGATTGTAACCGTAGGCCTACGATCAGCCTTATCCAGGATATATAAGAGAAAATAAGATTTGCCGAATCAAAAATAGGCAAAAAAAAAAAAAGTCATCTACTTTCAATATACAGAATGTAATGTGAGCTCAGGCTTCATTCAAGTAACCAGAGCACAAGGTTACTGATGTTTGAACTAAGTGCAGTCCTTTAAGCTCTGTACAAGCATGTGGTGGTTGGAGATGCCCTTTCTTTAAAATGTTTTTATAATCACCAGATGCAACCAACTTCTGCAAGGTAATGCCCTGTGACCTTGAAAAATAGGTCAAGGTCAAACATGTTTGAAGTTTTACAATGGTGCATACCCATGCGCAATTTTGAAGTCAGACCTCAAAAACCTTATTAGTTTCAGCACTACCATTGTGCACTCTTGACTCTTGACATTAAAAAGTAGGTCAAATATAGACGTATGACCTTGACATTACGTAGGCTTTTGAATCACTGCATGATGCTTTCTTTATGTAAAATTCAGATTGATAGATGCAGGCTTTCAAAAGTTAAAACTTGCACATGCAAGATGATGACCTGTGACCTTGAGAAATAGGTCGAGGTCAAATATGTATGAAATTTAGTGAGGTTTTCTAATTGTGCATAAGCACAAGCAATTTGTACCCCAAATCTCAAAAACCCTCTCAGTTACATCAGCACTTCTAATGTGCACTTGACTTTTTACTTTTAAAAGTAGGTCAAATATAAAGGTATAGGATGACCTTGACTTGAAATAGGCATTTAAAACACTCCTTGATGCCCCTGTTGTGAAAAATTTGGGTTGATAGATACAGGCTTCCAATTGCTAGAGTGGTAATGTCGTTTTCCACATGTGACCACAATATGACCTTGAAAGGTAGGTCAAGGTCAACCATGCTCACACACGAAATAGATCTTATAGTGGTGTACAATCACATGCAATTTGGAAAGTCCCAACTCAAACACTTCTTAAGTTACAGTGGTAACACCACATGGACGGACAGATGGACAAACAGATGGATGGGTGGACAGTGCAGGGGATGAAAAAATACCCGTCGGCGCCTCATAAGGCTGAAGGGTAAAATCAACATGTAAAACATCTCTATCATTATGTTGATATTACTTGCAACACACTTCCATGTCATTAAATTTTGTACTTGTTTAATACAATCCACAATTTGGGGCTTAAGACTGAGTCAACAGCTTTCCTTGACATGAGTTGGGTGCTAAAGTCATGCCAAGAAAAGCTGCCAATCTTGGGCATGTTATCTTCTATTATGGTGAAAGGGTAACGTACAAGTAGTTTGAAGCTTTAAAAGACTCTGCAATTGACAAATTAACTACAGTTGCAAAAATATGCCAATTTACAGCATGTGCACAATCAAAAAATTCTCTTTTTTTTTTTTGTGATGGTGAAGGTATATAAACCCATGTGATTTGTCCACATCTACCATTGATATACAGTGATCATCCCAGTGCAGGTGTGTGTGTGTGTGTGTGTGTGTGTGTGTGTGTGTGTGTGTGTGTGTGTGTGTGTGTGTGTGTGTGTATTTACATTATATATATCATTCATTTCATGTAGCTGTGAGAATGCTTCAGGACTGCTGAGGTATAAAACTGGTTCCATATAACTCAGGGACCTTTCCCATGGTGCACCACAGTGCAATCTGTACCACACGAAGATGGACAAAGTGTCCTGCTAGCCTTGTGAACTGTCTACGTGGTATTTTTGAAGCGTGCTTTAGATAAAAAGTTGTGTATCAATAAAAGTTATTTGTTTCAAATGAAGCCGGGATGAGTTGGGTATACTTCCAAATTTGAAGAGTGTTTTTGTCACACGATACAGGGATGTTGTAGATAAATAATAAAACTTTTCTTCAAGATCACAAAAATACAGAGGATATTTTTACAAGAAACACCTCAGCTTCTTTCTTTTCCAAAAAACTTTGCACAAAGTCTGTGAAAGGGTTTTTGTTTTAATGTTCAAAACATGTTATAAATTTTCCATTTTTTTTCATCACAGGGTTTGCAGTTCCTCAATATTGGAGATAGATGTATACTTTTATAGTTCTTCCTAGATCTAGACTTAAATGACAGCATTCAGTGAGAAGTTTTCTATGTATGTAAGTGGGTAACTACCAACAGTTGGTTACTTATTTTGCCAACAAAAACTACTGGAAAACAAACTTTAGAACTTTAGAGCACACTCTTACAATCACCGTCTACACATCTTTGGTGTATATTGGCTTTGCACCAAGCCAATGCCATTTTAACCTTTCCAGTGCCAATTTTAGACTGAGTCAACAGCTTCCCTCAGTATGCTTTGTTGGCAATGCACCCAAACTGTGTCCAAGAAAGCTGTTGACCTGGACCATTCTGAGGGTTTCTGGTAACAACAGTAATTGAATGAGAGGCTGGTTTAAAAGGAATATGAATGTAGTATTGTTACATAAACCCAAGGCACATTGACTGTTTCCAAACTTGGGCAATTAAAGAATTATGGAAAGCTGTTGACCTGGGACATGCTGTCCCCATAGGTCTTATCTGCAGTTCCTCTTCAAAATGTTTCCTGTTAACCAACCATTTGGGCAAGACAATGAAGCAGTGCATCTCTTAAAAGACTTGAGTAAAGCACAGTTTTTTTGGTTTTTTTTGTTTTTTGTTTTTTGGCCTTTGCCTCGTTTAATCATAAAGCACAGTTTTGTCCACTGTAAAATGTTTCATTTACAGCTGTTTAGATTTATATGGTTTTTGTTTTTCTGACATGTCACTATTTTGGAAATAATTCCTATTTAAACACTGTTAAAATACTAGTTCATTGTGTTCTTGTTGTCATAGTTTTGTGTCATCAGTAAAATATGGGAAAGTAAGCAAGCATACAGCAAAATTAAAGCATAGTACAGTATTATTATGTAATGTTTCTGTTGTGTAACATTTTAAACTCTCTGACAGGCATTGTCACACATATAATGTAACCATATATACTTTTAACACATCATGAAATTCTTCATTTCATGCCTTTTGGCCTTTTTTTTTTTTTTAAATTTTAAACAAAACGGGATCAACAAAGACAAAATAAAGTATACTGTACATGAAACACATTCTTCTGACTGAAGTGAAACAAAACAAAAGCACGAGACAAGAAGCTGAGGAGTCTTGAGAGGAAGTGCAGAATAATATTGGGATAGTTTCAGACAATCTTGCAAGGAACTACTGGCTATTTACATGTCTGTTTCGGACTGTATAATGGTCGGGAATTTTTGGGGGAGGGTCTGTATAAGGAGGAACAGCTGGCTAATTATGTCTGTTTTGGCCTGCAAAAGGAGAAACTACAGAATAATTTTTTTTGGGGGGGGGTGTATAAGGGGGAACAGCTAGCTAATTATACCTGTTTTGTACTGTATGAGGAGAAACTACTGCATAATCTTTTTTTTGGGGGGGGGGGGGGCTGTGTAAGAAGGAACTGCTACCTAATTATGTCTGTTTTGGACCGTATAGGGAGAAACAGTTACCACCGAATAATTTTGTCTATACTTGACCATATAAGGTGGGACACTCAATAATGTGGACTGTTCTGGACTCCAGGAAGGAACAACTTAACAATTACGGCTAGTCTGATCTACCTGAATGACAGGAAAACAAATGACACCTGATTGTACCATGGTCACTGCCTGTCAGCCTTGAGATGATATCCTCCATAGGCAGACATGGACGCCTCTCAATTAAATCATTGCTGCATCAGTCATATAAGCTGCCCAATAATACAGAATTATCTCCTCTCTTACCGTTTGTTTCCTATCTCCATGAAATTACATAAGATATAAATTTGATGGCCAAAACGATTCGTTTACTGATATAAAAAATACTCAATTGAAAATACTATAAAAAATTTAACAGAAAGATCCATTCCCATGCACCTCCCCCCCTCCCCCCCCCCCCCCCCCCCAATTGATAGCTTCCACTCCAGTAGAATGCCAGGACTTGTCAATCCAACCTCAACACATTTTTTCTTTTTTCTTGATTCTACCCAACTTTTTGCAGCCTATATCATATCTCAACATTTTTCTGTCCATGTTTTTTTTTTTTTTTAAATCTTAAATTTTCATGATCACTATCACTGGGTCATCTGACTTGAAGTCCACATCTGACCAGTTTTTATATTAATTGCCCAAGGTAAAAGTTAAGGCCAATAGGCTAACCCAATCAGAACATGTTACTTTTCACTACACAAAATTATAATTCTTGAAGATTGACAATCTTTCCATGTTAAATATGTCACCATGGTAAACTAGTGACATAATTTAATAATTAATACCTGTATAATATATTACCTTGATGTACATTTAATGGTCATGACCTTATGAAATGTCATAATTTTGGAGAATTATCCAGTTAGGACGGACTGTTCTGTAACAGGAGCCCAAATATAGCTCAGGGCATATATTACCTCTTCAAGTTGAATGTTTATGTCATTTTCAACTGCATCTACTGGCTCTATAGGTTCTATGGGCTCAACTGCATCTAGTGGCTCTATAGGCTCTATCAGCTCAACTGCCTCTACCAGTTCTACTGGTTCAACTGGTTTGGCTGCCTCAACTGGCTCAACTGGTTCCTCCTGTAATCAAAACTTGTTTTCCCATGACCTAGAATTTGCATGATGCCATGCTTTATGTTTAGATGTGCCTCTCCAATGACTCCTCGTGCAGTGATTCATGAACAAACTTTGTATGCGGGTCTAACTGTATGGCCTGGGGTTGTGGCTGGGGAAGGCTCCCTTCCGGATTATTTTGTGATCAGAGATATTTAATAGAAGCTTGCGGGGTTTTTTTTATGCAGGGTTGCCCTGGACATATTGCAGGAAGACGAGAAAAAGCATGCAGAAAGAAGCCAGTGACTGCCTAGGACACTAGATGGCAGCACCTAAAGGTGTTTATTTGCATAAATTGTGCCTTTTACACACAAGCTTCAAAGGGCTTTGTCGTCATGCAAATGAACAAATATATGCAAATAAGGCTGTCACGTGCTGCCCTCTGGGGTCCTATATGGGCTTATTCTTGACTGATGTTACGATAGAAACGTAAATCTAATCATATTTGGGTCTTTGCTGAATTAACGTTGATATAAGTTACTTTGGTTTATTTGATTTTGATTAAACGTTTAACAATTTACTGCTAAAAGTAATGTTGAGCCAGACCTTCATGTGCCTGCAATTTCTTTCGATTGCAAAGACTTGACTTTTTGCATTGAAGCCACAGAGCAGCAAAATTCCATCAGCCCAGTCCATCAGCTACGCTGGCAAAAGCTCCTCACTTATTAAACTTTCTGCTAAAATGTAGACAGCTTTCATGTCTAATTTGAATTGAAAAATGCTTTTTGCCCCTGGAAATATCAAACATGACAGAATTTAAGCTCTGCAGCCAAGTTTTAAACAAGTGACTATTTAATTTATATCAATGCATACTCTTGGTCCGCTAAGTTGGAAATGACACCAATGTGTGCACATTACTTAATGTCTGGTATTTCATACCAATCCTCCAGTTTGATCCTCAAGAAAATTTGAAACAAAAATAACGTTGGTTGTAAAGTTCCACATTTCCAAAAGTGAATTACTTCAGATTGAGTAATCATCCCCAGTTTCTTAACAACTGATATCCAAGAAAAATCATGTCAGAAGAAAAAAAAAATCAATGAATATGCAAATTGGATATGGTTAAATTGTTCCATGATGATGACTCAATAAGCTGTTAATTATTCATGTCTCCCCCCCCCTTTTCCAAGGCTTTTGTTCTAAAGAATTTAAGAACAAATTGTTCTGACTGCAAGCTCGCAATTCTCAAAAATAAAAAACAGAGACAAACACACATGTGCACGAACTCTATAATTCTGACTTTTAGTATAATATAAAGGTCCCTCCTTTTGAAGACCTAGCCTAGAGTAGGTCTAAGAGTGGTCACATAAAGCAGGGCGTCTTTCAATGGAGGTCAAATAACATTGAAAACATAGCACCAATGACCTGCTTAATGTGGTCTCAAAAGAAAGGTGGTGTCTCAAAAAAAAATATGACCACTGTATTGCATATGTGGCGGCATAGCAGGATTTGGGAATGCTTTATTTTTAGAATGATTATAATCACATAGAGGGTATCTGTATCATAACAAGGATCAAGAATTTCGGCATAGGGGATTACCATGCAGTTGGACAAGCCATGCTGGACAAGGCGACAACACACGCACGAGTTTACGCAGAACGTGTAGGATTCCTACCTCATGCTCTACCGTTTTTTCGACAAACTCTATTGTGCGAATAACATTGGTGCCCACGTCTGGGTCAAAGAATTCCTCTGCCCTACGCGTTACTTTTTCCCCACACACTCGGGATGTTTCTTTAACCCTTGTCTTCCCTTCCCGGGCATTAAGCTTCACTGTTGTATAGGAAGCCGGGCACGGGATAAGAAGCTAGAGACAAAGAGAGTGGTACAGTGTTAGCTCTTTACCCTCTCCCATTGACAGCTTCTGTAATTAAGCTTAGCGGTCAGCTGGTTTATAGTTTAAAATCCTCCACACCGTAACATATATAACATGTTCATGCTACAAACACATGGGTGTTTGTAGCATGTATTATGGTCAATATTTATCATGGTTATTCCCATGAACTATGGAATGAGACAATCTTATTTTAACATGGTTTATGAGTATTTTAAACAAAATTAATTATGAATCACAATTGCCACAAAAATTACTTCCTTCTTCCCAAAACATGACACTTATACTCCCTCCACTCCCCCCCCCCCAACCTTTGATCACTTTTGGCTAATTAAGAGAAAATGCTGACTTTAATTGAATTTTTCATCCATGAAACAGCTTTCTGCGAAAGAGAACCATACACCCCCCCCCAAAAATGACATTTGAAAGATGTAACAAAAATTGTGTATAAAGTTATGAGATTTGATAACAGTTCACCTACAAAAGGTAAGGCATGCTCAGTTATTAGGGCAAACAGACAAATTTGGAATTGCTTCATTTTGTCTTTCTGCTGTGGCAGTCTACATTAATTGACTACTTTTCCCCAAATTGTATTCTTTCCGCAAAAAACTTAATGTTATTCTGCAATATTATATATATATATATATATATATATATATACACATTACTGCGAGGAGATTAATAAACAACTCAATGCATCCCCAGGTGAATCTTTGCTTAGATGCCCATGCACTCTGACCTATTTTAGAGGGAAAAATGTTATGAGGATATGTTTGGCAGAAACGGCATCAGGACCAGAGGAATTAGGTTCAGCTTAAGAGCAAAACACAATTGCAACCAAACAGAGAATTGCAAAACAAACTGGTAACCATGGTAACATTTACATGTAAATAAATGAGCAACAGGAAAACAAATCAAGGCATTCATCAACAAAGCAGCAACAAATTACAAAATTAGTGGATTAACCCCGTCCTGGTCAGAATAACATTGAGTCAACAGTTTTCCTTGGCATGGGTTGGGCCCACCCATCCCGCGTCAAGTAAAAGTGTTGACCACCAGTATGCAGTCAAAGGATGTCTTATCTACAATTCTCACCAAAAGTCTTTTCGGTTGACAAGAAAAATTGAAGTAAATGCATTGAGCATGTTGATGCAGATGATAAATTTACATCTTGTCACTTTTTGGTGATCTGAACAGGAAGAGGTTAATGTCAACCCTTAAAGTGCTGATTTAAGACTGAGTCAACAGCTTCCTGGGGGCATATTGCACTCAATGCGCAAAAAGTGTCCCAAGGAAAGCTGTTGACTAAGACTGCTTTTTGCTTTAGACTAGGCTTGCTGGTATTTGAATAAAAGGTATCTTCATGAGGAATTTTGACTCTTTTAACCATTATATATGTTTAATGGTGCATGTAATGAGAAAATGACTACAGCAATGATTAGCACTTTACGGGTTAATTTCCATGCATTGTCTCATGGTATTATGAAGAAAGCAAAACAGACACAATAATTCACTCTGCTCCGATACGAAATTGATTGTCGCATATTTGAAGTTGGAATTACACGAAAACTTAATATATGCAACTTTGTACTGTGTCCAATTATTAATATGCCGAAAACAAATTGCTAGCACGGAAGTGGTGAAAATATATAGCAGATAATACACACCAGTGTGGTGGGAGAGAATGAATTACTCTGTATTTACTAGGACTTGCATCAAACAAAGGCATAAAAACAACAAATAAATGAAATTCCACCACTCTCCAGCCTTTTTCTTTTCTTTTCTTTTTTTTTTTTTTTGCTGTATGGAGGAAAGACATCACCTTCGATTTTCAAGTTCTCTGCTTATTTTTTTTTTACTGTAGTGACCCTGGCAGTGTGTTTTTAGAGGTTTGCTTAGGCCTTTTTTATTGTTTTCTTCCAGCACAATGCTGTGTATGTATTTCTTTCTTCCAATGAGTTCTTATAACATCAAAGTAAAACGTGCCACCATTTTGAATCCATATTTGGAACCATTATATATACTCTCAAAAAAAAAAAAAGGGAGCAGTCCCGCTGGTGTAAAATGGGGTGCTAAAAGTATGAAATTCTGTTGCAAATATGATGCATTATTATGGACTTGCATAACATGGCCATGAAACCCAAGATCACAGTCCTGTACAGAGTAAGAAAAAGTTGGCCTGGATCTGAGGCGAGGCTGGGATAAGCCAAAGAAACAGTCACAAAGTGCATCCAGTATTGAGGTGCACGTGGGGTCTTAAATGGCCTGCTGCAAGCACGAGACATCAGTGACAGTCAATATGTCTCGGCGTGAGGATCACTGGTGACAGACCTCTTGTTTTGAGAGAGGACGGATTGTTGGTACACCAATTTGCACACAAACCCTCCAAAATGTGGCCAATGTGAAACAAGCGGGACCACTCACTTTTCTTCTACAGAGTATCGAAACATAAAATACAATTATAATTGTTCCAGGTGGTAAACTTCGTCTTCAGCTGTCTGTGATTCCAGTGAGCTGCAGGGGTACTAATCACAGCATGTGCTAATTAATTGATTATTTTATTTATTTATTTATTTATTTTCATCAAACTTTTTACTTCAGCTTCCCAGTAAACGAGAAACTGTATTTAAAATGAATTTGTGATAAGTTTTGATGATCTTATCTATCATCATCATCATCATCATCATCATCATCATCATCATCATCATCATCATCATCATCATCATCATCATCACTCCAAGAAACCCAAAGCTTCGTTTATGACTGGGTGTAATGTAAGTTAAGTTAGAGCACTTTCGGGAAAAAAAAGGCCTACTTGTAATTGCTATCAATTGTCTAAAAATGTTCACATTGTTTAATGCTGTTTGGTGTGTTTTCCTCTGTAAACACTTTCATACTTTCCTCCTTAGCAGACTAAGTTCTGTGTTTCTCTTTTAACATTCCATGTTGCTTTTTTTCGTTTTCATTTTTGTTTTCATTATTGTTTTTGTTTTCGTTTTTGTTTCTCGTAGTCATATATAACACAAATTATGGAATCTAAGATGTAGAGTAGTTGAGGAAAACAGTAATCATTTACCTGATCTGTTGGACTGTTGCAGTTTTCTGAATCTTCCCCCTCTGAAAAACAAAACTCACCAGATTACTGCACATGATAACGAAGAAAACAATCAAAAAAGCCAAAATTGAAGAATCAAGTGCATTGCATGGTTGCGAGATCTGGACAACCATCAGCATTCAGCTCAGAACTAGCAAGTGCTGCCATCTGTAGGCAACAAAATCCACTTTTCTCTGAATGTGCAGAAAACTATTCTGAACACTGAATTCGTATCGACAGCAAATCCTGTAAGCTGTTCTTGGCAAAATTTAATTTCCGCCAAACGTACCACTCACAGCTACTAGCCTTATCCGCATGAAATGAAATTATGTCACTAAATTCCATATATTGGACAAGTGTGATCATTTTTATCTTTTTGCCAATGAAGTTATCCAATGGTGAAGCCTCTGGAATTATTCTTTCAATGCCATGGTGTATACCTAATTTCCTGTACTGTAAAGCCACAGCAATTTATTTCCTGCACTTTGTATTGAAGCATTATCAGTCCCTGTACCTACAGGGACAAAATCAACAACTTTCCTTGGCACATTGTTCCCTGAGAGGGGTCAGGAAAGCTGTTGACTCACAGTTTGTCATTCTTGTAGACGCGAAGGCAAAGGCCATTTACAACATCTGACGCTTGCTGATCGTTTTTACTGGGAAAGCGCTGCATGCCTGAATGTGGCTCAGGGTTTTACCGGCAATTTATACTAAGATCTCTGACTTCTTAGTTCAGGACAAGTGATACATGAACTCACCGGCGATGTCAATATCAACGGTGGCCAGGGCACTGGGATCATCTTGTGATGCCCCGTCTTGCAACTCCTTGCTCTTTGCAATGACGGCTTGAGCTCGCATGGCGTCTTCCTCTAAGGACTTCATCCTAGCAGACAGCGAAAAAAATTGTATGTCAGCCCATTTTCAGAGCACAGATCTTACAAATCCTGTCAATTCATTTATTTTGCTGCCTTTTATTTGTGCTTGTTTTGCTGATGGTGCAAAACCCTGCAAAACCCCGCAATAAAAACACAACGAAGCGGTACTTTAACAAAGATTTATAGGAACTATGTCCAAAAGTAGCAAAACTGAAACCTCACTTACGTACCCCCCCCAAAAAAACATGAATATAATACATTTACAGTACAGTGGTCCCCCTCCTATAAGGCCACCCAAAATGCAGCCAAAAAGTGGCCTTATAAGAGGGGTGGCCTCTCTTGAGGGGTGAGAATATAATGGAAATACCATACTTTCTCCACCAGAATGCTAGCCTTTCAAGAGGGGTGGCCTCTGGTGAGAGGCGCCTTATAAGAGGGGGACCACTGTACCTTGAAACTGAATAAAGATGCCAGGGTAACAAGGTTAGAGTACGAGTCTTCATATGCAGAGGATACCCAGTATTTGGAAACCCATTCAAAGCCAGAATGAATATATCTGTGTAGAGCAGAAGAGACAAAATTTTCTTTTCTATCTATACACAAGACTTGTGCTTATATAATTATTCAGTGCCAGTCCAGCCTTATATTTTAAATTACCCATCATCTAATATGTGTTGTACCATCTTGTCTATACCTGGCCTTTCTCCAGGCGGCCTTTTTCTCTGCTTGAATCATCCGTTCCTCAGCAGGACTTAGTTGCCTTCCTTCCCCAGGTGGACTATCTCCGTCATGTTTCTTCCCAGAATGCCGTTTTTCTGACTTGGCAGTCCGTACATTCGGTGAGTTGCTATGGGGGGAGAAAGGGAAAGGGTAAATACAATTGCCACATCAGTAAAAAGCAACAGAGGACAATCAGGAGGATGCTCAGGTCCTAGCAGGTACTGCCCTCTAGAGGCCATCATATGCATCCTCCACATCATTAGCCATGGACACATGCCAATTTGAATATTGTAGCATTTGAAGTTTATTTCGTACCCCATGTTGTTTGTTATTACACAAAGCTAACAACAAAACACAAATGGACCACACTGACAGCTGCTTAAGATTCTGGAAATAAATATCATTTTTAGGGGGATTTATTTCAAAGATTTTCTTCAATGTCAAACTTGTTGATGGTTATACCTAAACTTCTGTAAAATTCACATCAAATTCACGTTAGACGAATCATTATTCAATGGGTTTAATTTCAAATTCTAAAACATCAAAATCTTTTGAAAATTACGGGCCAAAACCAAATGAATTTGCCATACACAACATATATACGTTAAACGTTGCCTGCGAAGCACCTTCACCAAGTATTTCAATGAGGCACAAACCAAGGTACCAGGTAAACAGGTGTACTTCACAGGCAACAGTTTCTTCTAATATATCCGTGATTAACAAAACCTCCAGATTTACTACAGGGTGTATGGGGAGGGTCCGGATCCCAGTTACCAGCAAATGAAATTGGGATTTCCCAGTTCCATGTGATTTCATTTTCAAGAAAAAAAAATTCCTTGTTTCCATTTAGTCTCGGTTTCATTTCTCTGTCAATAATTTCTGAATTACAGGGAAATTAGGATGTATTTCCCAGCTTCCGGAATAACCCAATACACCCCTAGTCCATATATATGTGGCGCCCTCCCAGAGATTTTCAGGAAAACATGAACATCTGCCATTATTTTTACGAAACACGGGAATTCGAGCAATTTTCAGAGAACATAAGGAAAAATCTATTATGGTAATACAGCGGCTTCCCTTCTTTATAAGACCCCGTTGTGAGAGGTCACATCTTCGGCAAAGACCACCTCCCTAGGGTCCACTGGTCCTCTCTGTACAAGATAAACCCAAATGACGTCAATAAGTCGCCCTATAAGAGGGGTGGACTAGAGGGGTCATGTGATGTAAATTCCACTTTTGGCATGAAAAGGTATCCTCTAGTGAGACAGACCTTATAAATATGGGAGCCACTACATTGTCACTTCATTTACTTGTGAGGCTGCACTTCTGGTGCCCTTGAGGGACCGTAGTGTCAGGATATATTTTCAGGAATCTGGGAACAAAAGTCTCTATTTTTAAGGAACCTGGGATCCTCATGACATCCCCCTGGGAGGAAAGCATACGTGAACACAACACCCAGTACCTACCCTTTTTCTAAACTGTAAGCAGCATTGAAAAAAGTAAAATATTACATTTTAATGTTGTGATATTGTACAATCAAAATCATAATCATAGACATCTCTACACAAGCTAATACTATTAGTTACTCCCTGAAGGAGCACAGGTTATAGAAATATACACCAGTGGGTGACGTGTATCTCCTGAGGCCAAAGGCTGAAGGAGACGCATAATGTCATCCACCGTTATATATTTCTATAAACTGGGCTATTTAAGGAAGTAACGATTTTATCTCGTATTATTAAGAAACCGACAAAATAATTTTGCACATTCATGATAGCAGAAACCTGACTTCAGCTGCAAAGCATAGAGGAGCAGTCATGCCCATCATCACTGCTGTCTGCAAAGCGTAGAGCTGCGCGACATCCTTCTGATGTGTGGTAGACTGCATGTTGCTAAAATGGTGACCTATTTCTATCTGCATGACCTCATCACTTTGGCTGTTGTCACTAAAATTCCTACGCCAAACTGAGGTCTGTGTTTTGCTCCTCGGCAAAACTTATTTTCGTGAATAAAATTTGGTTTTTATGTGAACACTACTGGAAAATATAAAAGTCAAAATGACCTTAAGACCGCCTTGGCCAGGTTGAAAATATGATGACCCCTGGTGACCTTGAAAATTGGTCAAGGTCACCGAATGTCAATGTCAGCCAAGCTTCTGATGAGAGGCTTCTGCAGTACAAGTTTCATAACATGAGCTGTATTTGTTCGAAAGTTATTGTGTCTGCAAGAGTAACACGTGGACGGACAGATTGGGCGCATAAACACATTCACAGACAAGACAATGACAATACCCCACTGGCCCAGCTGAGGGGGTCAAGATTTAGTTTCTTGCTACTCTTAAAGAACAAAGTAAAACCATCAACATCATCAGCCCTGGTCATCATGCAACCTTCATCTGATGTGAACTACCTGTGCCTCCAGCTTGAGTAGTACAGTCGCAGCTCAGGTCATCCTGTGTCTGAGACTGACGACTTGACTAGGTGTATTACTGTGTGGCCAGCCAGATAGGAAAAGTGGCATGGGAGTTTGTACAGCCAGCGTCCAGTTACAGAACTTGTACGCGCACTTAAGACACACGGAATGTGACCCCATGGGTCGACAATGCTGCGGTAATTGCTTACGAGTGTATAGATGAAGACAACTTGTCCAGGGTAAATGGCCCGCAGTGAGACTGTATACATCTTTATCCTGTGCTGCTGCGCCTATGAATTCAATTCCTAAATGTATTTCTTTCACAGCTCAGGATTTTTTTTTTTTTAAAGTAATATCTCATGATAGCATGCCGACCATCCTGGCAAAGACATAGAACTGCTATAGCCTGCCAGCTGTGTCTGATGGTTTAACCCTCGCTGTCGAATGGAGCCAACAGGTTTTGTTTGCACAGCTGGGGCATGACTTGGACGAGCTACATCAGGCAGGACAAGCTGTTGACCTTGAGCTTGTCCTGATAGGTCTGTTGTTCTCTTTGAAAATGTGCTGTATCAACATTATCCCTTTCCCCCTTAAACCGGCCAAAACCGGCTGGTGGTCAAATGTCGTCTGCCGGGGGGGAGGGGGGGGACTCCCTATACAGAGCATAATGGGGATGTGCCGCTCTGAAGGGTAACTTTTTGCGTGCATTTTCCCTAACCAAGGTATCAATTTTGCCAAGAATCTCCCTAGCGAAGGTCCAATAATTAAACTAGGGCCCCTAACTAAGGTCGTAAAAAAATCAAACGGCTCTTATCAAGACCCCCGGTCAAGGCAATCACTTTCATTCGCTTCCCGCGATCAAATTGCACGCTGTGTTAATTATAATTACGCTGCTAGTCTATCGCATTGGCCACCTGGTGTGTCCTAATAAAGGTCCAGGATTTCTTGGAATGGGGGCCCTGATGAAGGGTAGGTTTGTGGAAATCTGAGCTGCACACCCCTATCAAAAAAAGTAGGGAGTACCCCCCCCCCCCGGGGTCGTCTGCTTCAGTGTTTTCAACTAATTTCAACAGTACCGAAAAGCATATTTGACTGAGAATTGTAGATGAGACCTATCTAGATCACATGTCCCAGGTCAACAGCTTTCCTGGGCATGGGTTGGGCACTTAGTGAAAGCTGTTGACTCAGTCTTAATTCAAAGGGGAAAGGGTTAACATAGGAAGACACCATGAAGAGATCACACAGCCTCCTTGGTCAACACAAATGCAGCGATATGACACTTAACATCTAGCTGATTTGAGGAGAAGAGTGCCCTAGGGTTAACATAGCCTGGACTGCAGACCACAACCCCATACAGCTCAGACATTCTCCCAATTACACAAGTCATTAAGCATTTAAGTAAACGATGCTTTCTACTCCACCAGCGTGCCCACGTAAGTTGAGCATGCAGTCAAGGCTGATTGTAATTTACTGGGTAGAGTACATGTCATCCCTCACCAGAAAAAAAAAGGGGGTAAAAAAAACCCACATATATCTTCCAGAAGCCTGTTCCTTCCAAAGTACCTGTTCTAAACTTAAAAGGATCCTCTGTCTGGACAGACCATGCACTGTCTGGGGCACAGTGTCGTGCTTCCCTTGCAGTAGTTCCCTGGCATACCAGTGGCCTTTGTCTCTTGCAAGGCAATGTTCATTACAGTCTGCCCCATTTGGCAACAGTCTACAATTTTTCTGTTAATGCATTACCACAATTTCAACATTAACAGAATTTTGCTCCCTTTGGAGAGGACACCCGATGAAAAAATATTTATTTGGTCTTTTCTTTTCTCTTTTCAATATACCCCTACCAGTGGGAATGCCAAATTCTTCCTATTTTTTGGGTTGATTTATTGGCGGCTGTATGGAGCTGGAAGACACCGGCGGGCCGTTGGACCCTGCCAATAAAATGTAAATTCCACACTGTTTCGAGGTTATCACATGTTACTGACACTGTTGACACAAGAGAAATGACTGCAGAAGTTGGTGGAGACTTGAAACTCTTTTTTTCCCTCCAATATATTCCCACAAGTCAAGACACATGGAGCCACAAATCCAATGAACAAGACGTTAAGTAGCCAGACCAAAAAAAACGCTGGATCAGTGTTTGTGACCATGAAAAGTAATCATTATTTTCTGAGGCTCCGAGTCTCTCAATTAAGGGAAATTGGGGTATGCAGACAAATTGGTTCGCCTGTGTGTCGTTACCCTTACTGTCTTGTGACGTTCAGATGGTCTTAATTTTTTCTTGCAAAATTCTAATTTGCACGATTGGTTTCTATTACATTGCTTCTGATTTATATCAATAAAAACACGCGTAATCATACAGGAGCATTCAGATAAAAAAAAAATGACACCAATTCTTTTCAATATTGCCAATGCACATCCTAAAACAAGCTGGCACTTTTGTAATATTTAGACGGCAGCCAAATGTTCTGTCCAACTCATATATATTTCTTCCTCGGAGAGCAACAATTTCTGGTTGCAAAACACGAACAACTGAATTACTAAGGTGCCTGACAGTAGCATACAGCGACTGAGGTATTATATGCTGCCCAGACTGGCCTCCCACAAGAGATGCACACCGCAGACATGTCAGCAGGAAATTGCTTATGGGGCCACGGAGGGACGGATCTTTGAATCAATCTTACGATGGAGCCTAGCCACGACAAAGTGTGCAAGCAATATGTGTTTATCCAAAATTTACAATGTTTCCTTCACAGCTTAACACAACAGGATTTTGACCCTTGTTTATGAGCACCATCCATTTCATCTTTAGCATGTCATCCGATCTTTTTTTTAAGCAGGAATCCACATGTAAATGGGTGAGCGTAATGCAGCAAAAAACCAGGCCAAAGACCATTTTTCAATTTTTTGGCCACAGCCGTGTTAAATTATCACCAGATAAGGAGTTCATTACAATTCCTCACACAGAAAAATCAAGTGAGATGGAACTTTTTAAAAATGTAAAATTCAACGTTTTAGCATTCTTCCGTCTCTCATTATCAGAAATAACTTTAAATTACAATCATAGCTAAATGAATTTAGAAGAAGAAAAAAATGACATACATTTCCCCAGCTAAAAGCTTTCCTTGGTGCAGACTAGATGCTCAGTGTCCAACCTACACCAAAGAAAGTTGTTGGCTTGGCACTTCTAGATGGAGAAAAAGAAAAAATCCATAGTTTATGAGACTGAGCATAGAGGACCATTTGGGAATTGCAAACCACTGATTGGATTATGATCACAGGGAGAGACTTGTAGTATGCACTTTGTCAAGGAAATTACGGACCACCAGAGTGTTGAAAGGCGGCAAATGGAGCGGAGCTCACTGATCTGAGTCCATTTTCCCCCTAGCTTTCTTCGCAGAAACAAAACATAATGCCCGGAAGATTTCTATTAAAAAGAACATGACCACTAGTACTAAATCTGATCCAACAATACACTGCATTTTGGCACAATCAGATGCCCATTTCAAAATTACATTTTTTGCAAGTTAAAAGGGGTTATATTTTTTTAGAGTCACAGGATATTTTCTTGACTGTTATGCTTCACAAACTACACTGTATGTGAAAAGTTTAATTTTACAATTAAAAACCTGGTATAAACCATTTCACTTTACGAGGAAAGTATTTTTATTAAACCTTTTTTTCAAATAGTATGTCATTGTGTTTTTATTTTCATATAGCTGTTTGTACTATTAGCCAAAAAAGCAACATAATAAAAGTACAGCAGAATTATGTGAATTTACAACAGTATACCATTCATATATTATTCAAGTGTATAAATTTACACATTTTGCATTTTAACGAAAGTCTAAGCTCTCAACAATTAAACCTTAAAGCACTGATTTAGTGTGAATCAACAGCTTTTCCCGGCCTGGTTGCTGGTATTTGAATGAAAGATATCTTCATGAGAAATTTGAATCTTTTAACCGTTATATGTTTACTGGTAATGAGAAACAACTGTGATTAGCACTCTAAGGGTTCAGAAAAGTTGTCACTGCTGAACACAGGGTTAATTTCATCTGTGAACTCCTCTTGCACTTGCCGGTCGATTATCACGTACAACTGAGCGCATATTTCAGTGGACTGAGTAATCGAGGTGTTCTGTGGAACAGGATACGATAATGCTGAAAAGCAAATAAATGGATGGGATTCTAGAACCTTCATGTCTTTACTCCCGTCATAGCCAGTCATTTCCCTGGCCAATTGGGACATTCACGCACAATCTGATTCCTGAGTATGGTTTATCAGTGGTGGGCAGTCCTGGAGGACCAAATGTAATGCACATTTATGGGCTCCACATGCAGTCTCCCTGTGGTCAGTCACATCTGGGAATCTCTACAAACTGGTGCGCCGAGTCTGCGGAAGCGGTTTTCATTCACAAACGACGCTTTAACCTTCGGGGACCCGAGTCAACAGCTTTCCTTGGCACACAGTCTACTTGAAATACAGCGAGAGTGTCCCAAAGAAAGCTGTTGTCTAGTCATCTAAATCCTTTTGATGAAAAAAACAAAAAAGGATGTACATGATATACATTAGCATGGGGTCCCTCAGGGGTCAAATGAAAACCCTGCGGTCAATAATTGACCTCGTGCACTCTTAATGTCCATCGCGTACAGAGGTTTAACCCTTTGCCGCTTACATCACCAAAATCACCTAGATGTAAGTTGCTGTTTACTTTTAACTTTTCTTCCTTTTAATCTCCTGTTAACCCCCCCCCCCCCCCCCAAAAAAAAAAAGGTTCCCAGGAATTATACATGAAACTTATCATGATGGCAGCCCTGAGGTCAGTTGGGCGAAGACAAGCTGCTGACTCGGTCTTACTCTGTCCAGGAAAGGGTTAAGGTTCTATTTTGGATGGCAGAAAAGGTCATGCTCGATGACACCTACCTTTTGAGTAGCTTCTTGTACTCTATACTGGATGCCCCCATCTGCTCCTGCATTTTGGACATGATCTCCTCCTGCGACATGCTACCCATCTTCTTCTCTGCAAGTACACGATTCGACCATCATCAGCCAGGGCACACTCTTACTTTGAGTCTTCTCTTTTACATTCTCTTTTTCCTCATACACCTAAGTTAGCCACAGGACTGCTTTCCTTCCAAAATTGGCTAAGTTCTCTTTTATTCACAATGAATTTCAAGTTTTCTGCTATTGGTGGGTTATTTATTTCAAACCATTTTTTTTTCCTGAGCGGACAGTATAAAGAAAAGGGAGCGAAGCTGCCATGATATATGCTAGAAAGAAACCATGAGAGTACTGCAGTACTGACATTAAATGGCAACATCTCAATGTATTTCAAAATCAGCAATGACATGTTCTAAAAATATATATATATATATTTTGGAAAATTTATGAGTTAGTCTTGATTTCTACAGATACCAGTCAAATTTTAAATTTCAAACTATGTTATCCCAACAACCTGTTTAATTCTACATAGGACTAAAACATTTGTTCTTGCCCAGCATATGAAAATATACAACACAGAGGTGTGTTTTATTAGTAAAGTTATTGCATATACATAAGGTCATGTGACAAGACTAAGTCATGTGACAGATATGCCTACCTGGGGAGTCGTCCCCTGTGGTAAAGAAAGAAGTGAAAAAAACACACAGAAGGTTAGTAAATCAGGCAAGTGTACATTGCAGATGTGTTGCTGTTGGTGCATCAATTCAAACAAAAAAATTGCTTATATGCAAAAAAAAACCCAAAAAAAACCAGATTCATGAAACATCCTCGTCCACATTCCATCCAACCCATAATATTGTTACCCCAATTGCACCAGAGATCTTTTCCCCAAATCCTACTTTGAAGGAGTTTTACAAGAATGTCTGCGATGATAATAAATACAATGACAGAGATTTTCTGTGGCCTCACTCTGGCAGTTCTTCCTCCTGCTCACAATACACGACAGAAAGATGTAGACAATGTTTTACAATGAAAGGTTTCAGTTGGCTGAAAATTGAGTCGCATTTGTAAGTTTGAGATCATGTGGTCTTTAGTAAATCCCTGATCTCACATGCACTTCCTGTGTCTATTTGTGAGCAAGTTAAGTTTCAATACAATATTTTTTTATGTTTTAGGTGGCCTTGCATGGATACCCAATCAGGTGTTAAAAGGTATGGTGGTGGCCCTAACATCAGTTGATATACTACAGATTGAAAATTATTTGAGGATCTTGCCTCAGGTCACTGACCAGTGAAAATTGTAACTAAAATCTGAAATGGTATCTATTACTGGTGTCATGAACTAGGGACCTAAAGATAATCATTTCTACCCTCTTGCTCATTCTGTGGCTGCATTTATAACAGACTGTTAAAAAGAATCTGGAAATAATCTCACTCTTCCCCTGGTCATATGAAGTAGAATGTCAAATGGACTCTCACATACATGTAACTCAATGTAAACTTTGACATTCACCATATTATACATTATATATATATATATATATATATATATACTTGCTACTAACTCCATTACTATTTTCTCTTTTGTCAGTGACAAAGTCACTTTTCAGTCACAATTCTAAGCTATTCCAAATGTCTCCCCATGTTTTCTCTACAGAGACAATCTTAAGTTAACCTTCCCGATGGCTGTCTGCCAAGTGAAAGTGCCCGCAGTATAACTTACAACAAACAAAGTCTGCCTTCACAAACAAACAGTGATTGTCCAATACAACAAAAAAAATTGTACTACATATGCCATGTTCCTATTCAACATGATATATGTAGAATCCACTTTTAACCCTTAAAACCCCGATTTAAGACTGAGTCAACAACTTTCCTCGTGCCCCTTTGTGCGCAATGTGCGCAAATTGCCCCGAGGAAAGCTGTTGACTAAGACGACTTTTTGCTTTAGACTAGGCTTGCTGGTATTTGAATGAAATGTATCTTCATGAGGAATTTGAATCTGTTAATCATTATATGTTTAACAGTAATGAGAAAACGACTACAGTGGTCCCCCTCTTATAAGGCGCCTCTCACCAGAGGCCACCCTTCTTGAAAGGCCCGCATTCTTGTGCAGAAAGTATGGTATTTCCATTACAGTGGTACCTGCTCTATGTGGCCACCCCTTCTGTTAAGAAAAAGTGGCCACATACAGCAGGTGACCTGTCACCACAGGTAAATTATACAAAGAAATTGACTACGTTGGAGGCTAGTGACGACAAAAAGCACTGCGGCTGCTCACGGCAGTGGTGGCATACAGCAGGTACCACTGTATATTCTGCCCCTCAAGAGAGGCCACCCCTCTCATAAGGTCACTTTTTGGCTGCATTTGGGGTGGCCTTTTAAGGGGGAGACCACTGCATAGCCGTGATTAGCACTTTACAGGTTAAAGGCCTAATTTTCAGGTGGGACAATTAGGCTCTGCATAAAACCTTTGATCTCAGCATGACAGTTGCAAGATGTTCATATAAGCTGATCCTTTACTCAGTCCACATTGAAACGTTTTGCATGCTATATAGCATTGTGTAAAATGTTTTTAAATTCCTCCTGAAAGATGTAAGTTTTACGTTATTGTGTCAATTTCAAGTGTGTATAAATGAGGTAAGCCTATCGACCTGAAGTGACCAGTGACTCTTATGCATGTAGCCACGTCATTGGTCTCAAGACAGGGACAGGACGATCTAGTAAGTGCATGGTGTCATCTCGTGGCAGCAGAAACACTGGTTATTCCATCGTCTCTCCCAAGAGGACTTGAACCATGAACTCGTAAGTATGTAGCCAGACAAATGGAAATGGCAGTAATTTCCCTGAACAGACATCCCTGCCAAGCATATCCAAACTATCATCCACCCATGTTTTTCGTTTTCTTTTTTTGTCACTGCAGAATGCTCACATAAAAGCCAGATATGGACAATGACGCCTTTCTGCATAAACCAAGGCAGCCTGACAAAAACACAATGGCTGATTTACAATTCTCAAATGGTCACATTCAACTGGGCCATTCTGCCATAATTTGTCAACAAAAATTCCATCGGTGGCAAATCAATCAGACAGCCTTGTGACAACACTATTCCGCCTCCCAACTGTCATGTCACTGCTGTCGGACGCAGTCCAATTATGGGAGTAATTTGTCAGTTTTCCGTCATAGCAGGCTCCTGTGTATATTTACCTAAACGCTGAGCAAATGAGCTGCCGTAGATACAGAACGGCGATGTTGACAGACAACTAGGGAGCAAATCAGAGGGGTTACACTGTAAAATAAATTGTCACTCTTTGTCCCTGATGGCCAAGCAAATGGTTCATAGAGATTCTGTACATGCATGAGGCGTTATTGTTGCTAACCAGCACTTGTTTAACCCTTTCTCGCTCTATGCTAAAGACAGCTTTCACTGCCTCCTGGGTGGACGTGTGTGTGTTCCAATTTTTCATGCAAATTAAGGGCAACTACACATTCGGAATCCTCATGAAAATAGCTTTCACTTTCACCGAATGCCTTTATAGTATATTCAAAGTCGTAATGAAAATCTCAGGTGGTATTACAAATTCAAGTTGATCATTGAAAGACCTTTTATTTGAGGACCACCTGCCCATAAAGAGTGACTTGTATGTTGCACAGTAAGTCATACTCCAGCTGCTGCAAGGGCAGTAACCAGGGCATGTCACAGGGAGTAACCAGGTGTAGAAATTAACTATTTTTTCAAGTTTCCCCTGGGCGACCACAGCATTTTTACAAGTTGCCCAAGCCTCCGGAAAGTTGCCCAGTTTCCCACCACACACCAATTGTAGTTACTAGTTAGCTTGTTAAAAGACACTGGTATTTAAAATGTTGCAAATATAGTTGAGCAAGAGCTATATTCAGTTTCTCACCACCATGAAAACAGTGCTTCCACACAAAAAAGAAGATTTTAGGAACTGTATTCAATGTTCCTACTATTGTTGGAAATAACGTGTTCTTCTGAAGATAGAAACTTGCCCCATGGGAAACCGGCTAGGGAAATAAAGTTGCCCAACAGGAATGAAAGTTGCCCGGGGCACCTAGACACTCGCTAATTTCGAACCCAGTGGTAACCAGAGCACATGTCACAGAGAGTAACCAGGGCATATGTCACAGGAAGTAACTGCAGCAATCCTCACAAGGAGTAACCAGGCCATGCCACAGGGAGTTGCCTGGGCTCACCAAAGGGAGCTGCCAGGGTATGCCCAATGGAGCTGCTGTCTTGCGTTGCGTTACTCCTGGATGGAAGGCCTTCATGTGCTGACAGTCATTTGTTAAAAAATTGTAAAATAACTGGCAATGACTGGGACTAGATCATATTTTTTGCCACACTGGCCACAACATATAGCTGTCAACTTCTTGGGACAAAGAACAAGTTAATATGACAAGATATATCAATGTTGTGAGGGAAAAGCTCTGACGTAATACAAAGTATAGACACATTTGTTTTACATGGATTGTGAAAGAAGTCAAACATTGACTTATCGAGTCACTCTCCATGGCACAGATGTTGGCGTATACTTCCTACCTTGCCTGGTGGAGGAAACCGAAGAACTCGAAGAAAACCACCGTGCACGGTTAAAGTGGTAGGAACTTTTTCCACATGCTGCCCAGGACGAGAATCGAACCCGGGTCGCAGAGGTGAAAGGCGAGCGTCTTACCGCTCAGCCAACCGTGCACCCTCAACCCTCAACCCTCAACCCTCAACCCTCAATACAAAGAAAGCATGTAGAACACAAAACAAAATAAAACAAAACAAAATTACTGTTGAAAAATCACCCACCCAAAATGCGCAAAATCAGCTGAGGCTTGTAATTTGCCACACAATCACTGATGTAAATTGAGATAGAACAATCGTGGAAATATCATGATACCTTACTCCAATATACCTCATGTACACGAACAAGATTTAAATACAAATCGGATAAAATAACAAATTGAATACAGCACAGCAGATTGTAATAATTACATGTTTTTCCCCCTGACAGAAAGATCCGTCATGTTATCAATAACACAACAGGATATTTTGTCCTCCCTAAGTTCAGATTGGTGATTTTGAAAATTTAAACATTCCATCAATGGACAGAAACTCTAGTTCAAGGTACATGTGACCTAGTGAAGGAAAACACCCTGGGGAAGGAATTCTAATGTTTTATTATTCCACAGACCACATTCAAACAAAATCTGTTTATAACTCAATTTTGATAAATTTATCAATTTGACACACAGATGTGTGTGTGTACATATAATATATATAAAGGTACATACATATATACTGTATACATATATGTCTATAATATACATGTATAGTATATCCAGGAATAAACACTGAGAATCCAGTACAGGCGGCCCATTGAGGATAACTTTGGGATCACCAGTTGTTGGATTTTCATGTTTTCGTGAGGCTCAGTGATGAGCGAAAACACGAAAATCCAACAACAGTTGATCCCAACGTTATCCCTCAAATTCGGCCATATCAAATGGAAGTTCTATGGGAGAAATAAGTTTGAAAATGATGCCATTTTGAAAGTGGGAGGAGTCAGTATTTTATGAAATGCACCATGGCCTCTCATTGGTTTGTCTGCTATTTGAAACGAATGAGTCACAAACCAAATGAAAGATTACAATTAAAAACCTTATTCTTCACACCCACCCAGAATAACCCATTCAGGATAAGCTTCAGACATAGGAAAAAAAGTGTTCCCTAGCTGTCTTAGAATTCTACTATTTAGTTCTCCTCAAGGGTGATCGTTGAAGACAGGTTTTACTGTACATGTACATTGAATTGCTGTATGTACAGGTACCTCTATCATGAGGCTACAGACACAATCACAATGACAGGCTAACAGGTGAACCTGCATAGAGAGGCCACTTCTTTATCTACATGTAGGTAGCTCCCCGTGACTCAGCCATGGATGACTGCAGGTTTCTCTCCAATTTCTCCTGAAGGGTTTTGCTCTGATCAGACTGCTTAAATTTCATGACAGAGCAGAATTTTTTTTCCCCTCTGTCTCCTGTCTTAAATGCATACACATGTTGAAAACACCATCAGAAAGGTAGTTAGATTTGTATGATTAAACTGCACTCACAACATTGCCTTCACATCCAAATTGTGGGACGAGTGAGCAGACTAGACATCTATCCCACACAGATACAACGTATGATAAACTGCTAACAGGAATCCTGCACTGGCATAAAAATTATGTACATGTGTGTAATTTTTTGCTTTGCAAAATTACTACACTCACACATAGCATTAATGAATTTGACAGAGCTGTTTTACTTCACAAGATTCACTATGTTTTTTTTTTTTTTTTAGCAGCTGCTATCCAGCTCATAATTCAATGCGATCTTGCCAATCATTCTGATAGTGGGGTTAAAAATAAGTCTCCAGTGCATTTATGATATATTGCTCAGCCCCCAAGCCATGAAATATGCATACCAGCGAATACTCTTAAGTCTCAGATCTGATCCAAATGGCCACTGTGTGTGCAGCTCTCGTATCTTGAAAGCCTTAGCCCAGAAACACATGAATCGACATTCTGCCTGGTGGTTGCGGCTCCCTCTAGTGGCCAAAAGCATCAGACGAAAAGTTGGTGACTTTGTTTCAAAATGTCAGCAGATTTTTCGGGGTACAGCTGATGGAAGCCGTTGATGTACTAGTAAGGCATGTTATTTTTATTTTTGTGTTTTTTGAGCTGTGTTCACTTGATTTAACCCACTCTTGCTCAAATGCCCAAAACAGCACCCAGTAGGAAATTACTTTGTTTTTTGATGTTTTCACTGAGATGTTCACTTTATAGAATGCCCTCTTTGCTGAGAATTGTACCAAAGACCTGCCATGAGGTCAACAGCTTTCCTTGCTGGGGTCGGGACACAATGTGCCTAACCCATACCAGTGAAAGCGTTGACTCACTTATTCTGACCATGAAAGAGTTAAAGAAACAAGGATTAACTCTTTCAATGCCAGTCACATCTGAAGTTGACCTACTTAAGTCAAACTAGTCTGAATTATCATTAGAATCCCAGATTTGTATTCCTCATAAAAAGACCTTTCATTCAAGTACCAGTATGCCTATATCAGAGAGAATACCCCAGGTCAACAGCTTTTCTTGGCACACATTGGGCGCACTGTGCCCAATGCATGCCGAGAAAAGCTGTGGACTCAGTCCAAAATTTGGCACTTAAAGACTTAAGGTACTTTTTTCAATATTTATGTAAACAGGCACGTAATTTAATTCTGTGAACATTTTCCTTCATCATGTTCATCGCTGTTGACGACCATTTTCAGTCTTGAATTCTATCTGGGCACGCATCAGGAGGAAGGACACATACTAACCCATTCTTACTCTCAGAGGATTCATGTATAATTTTTAAATTCAACATGTTTTTCCTTTTTAAATTAGACAAGCAAGTAAAAATGCATTTCAAATCCATGTGCATCTGTGGTAACAATTTAAGTTAGTTACACATTTTCATATCCAGACTGTTGTATCATTTGACTGATTTGAAACAGTCTTTTTTATCTTTAGCAGAAAGTTCCAGAAAACTTAGATATGTGAAAATGTAACAAATTCAGTATTAAATCACATTATCAATGTCATTACTACGGCAATCCCGACTTGCAAGTAATATTCACACAATTTCCAATGCATCGGAACGCAATCATTTGTCCGATTCAAGTGGCTGTGATAAAAAAACCTCAAACAGCTCAATTCTCTCCCCTCTGCTTCCAAGACATTGCGATTGTCTCTAAAAACCACTGGCTGCATTTTGCGGCCACCAAAGTTTGCATGTTAGGCTCCCATGACCATAGCTCTTGTGGCATCACCGACACAGAGGATGATAAATCTTTACTGTATGGCCACACCTGCACTTTTCCCTGTCAGTTTTCTGTCCTTTCTGTTACCCAAGGGAAACCAATCTTGCAAGGCAATATACCACTAATTAACTGCCCAGTGCCTACTAAATAAGAACCTGGATGCATCATGGGATGTCACGGTGCAGCCTTCTGGGAACAACTGATAATAACCCGCAACTGGAGTAGCGTATTAATCTACACACCCTGATCGCGTGGTACACAAATTTGTTGCTCTTTGATGAAGATTTCCGTGAAAACTATCACCTAGTTGCAATATGACGGAGTGTTCCTGCGAGAAGTAGTCCCAGATGACAGTTATCCATTTGCATTCTTTCATGAGGTGGCACGTTCTCCTGAGATTTGATCTGCCGCTTTCCCTGCATCCAATTGACAACCTACAAACCCTTGTTCTACTGAATTAGCAATTTTCCAGACCCCAGCGTACCATCTGTGCATAGTTCTAACCACTAACACAAAATTAAATTTGACGAATTTCCCACATTTGGATCAGTCTATATACAGAATCATTGTGTTCCTATGTCCACCTCCATAACTTTGTTCTCCGGGTTTTCTTCCTCAGAGGCATGAAATATGCATACCAGAGAATACTCTTAAGTCTCAGATCTGATCCAAATGGCCACTGTGTGTGCAGCTCTCGTATCTTGAAAGCCTTAGCCCAGAAACACATGAATTGACCTGGTGGTTGTGGCTCCCTCTAGTGGCCAAAAGCATCAGAAGAAAAGTTGTGGACTTTGGTTCAAAATGCATCAGCCCATGTCCCACTTGATATAAAACCAAGTCACCAGATTTCGCGGGGTACAACTGACGGAAGCCTTTGATGTACTAGTAAAGCATGTTATTTATTTTCATTTTTGATTTTTTGAGCTGTTTTCACTTGATTCAACCCACTCTTGCTCAAATCCCCAAAACGGTACCGGTAAACGTTTCCCCATATTTTACCAAAATTTCCTTTTTCACATCTCTGCTCTTCAAACATCTCCTGACTAATGTAACGGTCGATGCATTATGAAAATGCAATTTTGTAGCATGGTCAACTGACAGAACGTGGAAACTATTATCAATCAGTGGATACCAACAGACAGAATATTATACACTGGTACCCCCCAACAGGGAGCAAAGAGATGTGTCAAATTGCATGTGGTCAAAAAAATACATGTACAGGTACCAGATGAACAGGCTCCTATGTCATCAAAGGGAGGTCTCGAAAAGATATATGTGGTCTCTCATGAGAGGTGTCTTTTAAGCATGTACTATTGTATACAGCCATCATCTCAATGACCTGTGACAGTCCTTACCATCAAGAACAGGTTTCTCACTGTGAAACTGAAGTTATCTTCGAAGAAATGAAATTTGTCATTGATAAGAGACAGTCATGGGCAATACCTCCCAGCCAAGACCAGCCTTACTACAAGCAGCAATTAATGATCCTCAACTGCAGGTGGTCTCAAAATGAAGGTAAACGAACAAAGACATACAGCAAAAGGGTCTTCATAGAGTGGTCTTAAAATGATGTGGTCTCTCAGGGGAGGTGGTCTTTACAGCAGATTCCACTGTAGGCACCTTTTAACCCTTCAACTTCAAGTGCTGGCTTCCACACTGAGGACACTGGTTTCCTCCATGGATGCTGTGTATAATGAGCACACAGTGGGCCAGGGAAAGCTGTTGACCTGGAGCGTCTAGTGCTTCCTGGACCATCTTATTTCCTGGAGCATCTTACTTCCTGGGGCATCTTACTTCCCGGACCATCTTACTTCCAGGACCATCTTACTTCCTGGAGTATCTTACTTCCTAGAGTATCTTACTTCCAGGACCATTTTACTTCCTGGAGTATCTTACTTCCTGGAGTATCTTACTTCCAGGACCATCTTACTTCCTGGAGTATCTTACTTCCCGGAGCATCTTACTTCCTGGGGCATCTTACTTCCTGGAGTATCTTACTTCCTGGAGTATCTTACTTCCTGGGGCATCTTACTTCCTGGACCATCTTACTTCCTGGGGCATCTTACTTCCAGGAGTGCCTACTTCCTGTGGAGCTGCCAAACTTACACTGGGAATGATATCTGAACGAGAGGCCTGGGCATGAAGAATTTATAAGTGGAATTATAGTAATTCTGACCACTGTCATAACTAGCCCCTTGACAGGTACATTTGTCACAAAATCACATTATTTCTACCATCATTGAAACAAATTAATGAACTGACAAAGTGACTTTACACTTATCAATAGGCAACACTTATTCTAGATAAAAATCAAAATTAAACTCATTGTGCTCTGCTAGAGGACACAATTACTTCTCTGATATTATGCTGAACTTCCTTGGAATTGGATAAAAAATTAGCCAGAGGCTATCAGATGACTCCATCTGTCTCTTTTCAAGATATTTGAGATCTTAAATGATTCATTGCCATAAATATTACAGTTACGCTCGCCTGCCACGCACAAGCCCACACTGGTTTTGTTTCCAATCAGCGACAATCGCTGCAGCTAATCTGACAGCCACGGGTGATAAAAACTCAGCAGAATGACACTTTACTCAATTTACACAGCCTCAACATAAGCTTTCCCGTAAACACTGCGGGAGCCCAGACCAGACCAAACAATACAATGAAACAATCCCAGCAGACCTCTGAGTCTGTTTTCACGTCCCCAACAAACAACCTCCGTGACTTTTCTGTGCAACTTTCATCCACATTTTCTGTCGTTCAAGTGACTCCATCGTCTCCTAAAAATGTTATGCATCACGGGCATGTTGATCTACAGCTTAAAGCCATAAACGCCAGACGAAAACCAGTGCAAACTTTGGCTGACTATTTTGGGGCAAGAGCCATAGAACTTGCAAAACTTGTTGGCTTCAGGATGAAGGAAGGCTGGTTTACCAGGTTTAAATGATTGCACCGAATGAAAAATGTTGCATTGTTTGAGCAGGAATTTTCAGAAACTTGTCAATTAACAGACTATGAATTCTCCCAAATCACAACTTTTATTGAGATGTCACGCCAACCTCAATTCCTAGATTGGTACCCTCCAAAAATGTAGCAATGCACTATATTGATGGCACGCAGTTCAGCTCGCTAATTAAGCATCACCAGGCAATGCTATAGGTTCATTCACACATCTAACTGTGGTTTCCATAACATACAAGTTTCTCGGCATGACTGCTCAATCAGAAAATTGGAAATTGTTTCCCATCTTGACCTTGACCGGGACACCAATTTGCAGGTAATAAATGCTCCCTTCAAACTGATTAACTCACATCCAGTGGGGGAGTGGTCTTCTCTCCCAAATTACATACATCAGCTTTCATTTTGTTGTTCATCTGTCCTGGACTGTGCTACTTGCTCTAAGCCCACTTCTTGTGTAACAATGCAACTTTCTGTTTTTGTTTTTGTTTTTTTTCGAGATCACCCTTTCATGACACTGAGTTTTTTTCCTGTCTCTCTCTCTGACAAAATGATCTATATCTAACTCGTTCCATACCAGTCCCTGATTTTTCCGTATATTTACCTAGATTTAAAACAACAATTGCACATTTAAATTCTTCATGAAAGGAGCTTTCATTCAAGTACCACCATGCCTATAGTCATAAGTCAGTGGTTCTCACACTGCCTGGCAAGTCATGCTGCAGCTGCCCTTGTGGCAAAATATGTTGCCCTTGTGGCAGCTGCAGCATGACTTGCCAGGCAGTGCCAGAACCACTGACCAATGCCTGTCACCACAGTATGAATGAGTTAAAGAACTTCTCTGCCACCAGGTGGCGGACAATGCCTTTTTATCATTACCATTATTTTTTCTATTTACAAGGTCTTTTATGATAATTTTCTGGTTGTTATTAATCTCATGGGAAATCTTACTTCATCTCTGTATTGTCAGTTTTCTACAGAAAATATCTATCTGTGTTTTGCAGAAAATTTACCAAATAAACCTATTTTTCTGTAAGAAAAAAGAACATTTTATGTCAAAATTCGCTGAAAAGTCTCTTTACAGCATAGGGTTCTTTTTTTTTTTCCAAAGAACATTATTGTGCAAAAATATTCTGAAGATATGGCTCCCAAGGCTTTTCACCCACTAAACTTTTTTTCATCTGGAAAGAAAAATTCCCATCTGTAAATGTAACCTCTAATTCAAAATATATTTCTGGAACATTTCCATAATTTATATCAGTGTGACCTGATGCACTTAAAAAAAAATTGTTGGGCAGCTGCTAAAAGAAACAAAATAAACTCAAGTATTTGCAGGTTTCCTTTCACAAATTATCAACATACATGACGGAAATACAGTAAAAGCATCTGCAATGGAAGTTGTTGCCTATAATGTGAATCAGACTGCTCTTACAGAATCGTGACAAACGCCAGGAGCATCAAGTGAGATTCCATTATACACTGGGAAGCCGCTTGTTACAAATTCAACATGGATCTTTGACATTCCCGCTGGACTTTACAGGAAAATGATCTCAACTTAAATAGCAAGCTACCTTGGTTGCATTTTCTCTATTGCTCACCCAAGTATGAAAACAAAATGAATATTCCTGTTAATTTGTCATGTTGTGTAAGATTTTTGCAGTGTCATATAGAGATTCCATTTTGAAGTACGCATGATCCGGTCTCAAACAACAAAGGGTTTAACAATCAATGACGTATTATGGGTTTTAGCCTTGTCCATCCCATAATTACATTAGGTTTTCAGCAGAGATTGTATAATGATTATAGTGGATGCTCCAGACACTGTCTCTCCCTGAATCTGCAAATGACCCAAATAATCTTGCGATGCTTTTACAATGGATAACCATATGTCTATATTTTGATTGAGTTTTAAAGTTATAGACTCACCCAATAAAGTCAGAATTTTCGCCTACTATGAATACAAATTATACAATCTTTATGGTGTGTTCACACAGCTAAAATGCCCAAATAAATTCAGAATATTACCCTGATGTACTGTCTGCAACAAGCACCCTTTCTCCTACATTGGAATAAAAATTCTGAGTTTTTTTTTTGGAAAAAAGCTTACTGAATGAGGTGTATTTTTTTCCAAAATTGTTTTCAGTACACGTAGAGCTACGGCTCCATTTGAGTGTCCTGCAGCATGCCTGAATGCCAATCTGTATGTTTACCATTACGTGACATGACACATGCACGTACATTAAACTCATCAAATACTGTCACGTATTTTCTTTTGCTGTCAGGTCTAGTGCATTCAAATCTCAGTCTTAGCAGACAATTTGAATGCTTTCTGATTGTGTCTTTATCCGAATGGTGCTTCGCAACAAATGCCGTTCCTTATCTGTGCACCACTAAAGCGGTTTCCTTTGTTTTGTCAGTGCCAAGGATGGCCAAACAATCTTAATTATCCATCTTTCTCGACTGGAACGAGACTGAGTCAACAGCTTTCCTTTAAGTGGCTAGCATACAAATTTGACTTGTACCACATCAAGTTGTTTGACCTATTATATTATAAGTGTCATTCCTGTTGACCTAGTCACAAATGGTTGTGTTCCTTTGAGTATAGCTTTCTCCACAGCAATCAACTTTTCTCAGAGTGAGGCTATCAAATTTCCTACACAGAGTGTTAACATTAACTTAAACTGCCTGGACTCACTACAGGGGCTGCTTTTTGATGGTGACTGTCTCCTTAAAATGTGTACCAAGTTGACGATTTCTTCTCCTTTTTTTGTCAATTGTTATTCTTATGTCAAGCTACCTTTCTGGTACATATAGTTATTTTCTTTAGTCTTTTAACTCTTTCCGTGCCACATTTTTGACTGAGTCAACAGCTTTCTGCGGTGCATTGAGGAAAGCTGTTGACCTGGACTATTATATTCTATGTAACTACAGGCATGCTGGTACTTGAATGAAAGGTCTTTTTACAAGGAACATGAATCTAGCACCGTTAAGATAGGTCTGAGCAGTCTGTTTTAAGTAGTTCAACTTTACCTGCCGTTGGCATTGAAGCATCTCAACAAAATCTTTTTCCTTACAAGGCCCATACAGGCTTTAATACCGAGCCTAGTGTGACCTGTGTTTGCAGCTATCACAGTGACCCTTGTGACCTCCTTGAGATTTAAACATGTCAACGTGTTTAGTTAGGTGGCTGACTAGTTTTCTGAGTGGGCATTATGACTTACAACGTACACGACGTTTGTCTGACGCTGTTGCCAACATCACCCCTGCCTACTGCAGTGCGTGGCTTGTGGTGTTCCTAACTGCCACTGATAAGAATACCATGATTCAAAAACGGTCAGACATTTTCTCCATGGCTTGGTTATGCATTACTGGCACAGTCTGGTCTTCTTCATTTTATGATGTTATTTTCTTCAATTGCTATGCTTTACTTGTCGACTCAGTATTCCAAACACAATTTTAGCATGCTAGATGCTTGTGTAATCTTATTGAAATCCTAATTAATTTCTGTTTTAACTCATTCCATACTATAGTAACAGGCCTTATTCAGTGGTTCTGGCACTGTCTGACAAGTCATGCAGCAGCTGCCTTTGTGGCAGCTGCAGCATGACTTGCCAGGCAGTGCCAGAACCACTGACTTAAGACTATAGGCATGTTGGTACTTGAATGAAAGCTCTTTTCATGAAAAATTTAAATATGCAATTGTCGTTTCAAATCTAGGTAAATATACAGAAAAATAAGGGACTGGTATAGAATGAGCTAATGCAGCTGGCATTATTATTATTTATTTTTTTTTTCAATTTGAGACAAATATGACTGACATCATGTGTATATCTTGAGCAAATATCAAATTCCTGAATCCACATTCCTAATTGACACATTGCTTTGACAAACCTAATTTGACATAACGTCGTCAATTCCTGTAAGGTTATATATCATCTTAGACAACATGTAACAAAGTTTCGTTCATTTTCTCTTCATCTCAGCTCACAACAAAAACCATCTCTGCCATAAGTCCTCAGGGCAGAAATTACGATGTTAACACTTATCACTAAAACACATTGACACACCCATTTTCTGGCCAATCAGATGCTCCCATGGCCTAATTTGCATATATAAACTGATGCACTTTTACCTGCTCTCGTCATACATGTCGTCATTTGCCGCATGATCATTTCTAATGAGAGAAACTCTATTCTGTCCTAGTAAGTCGCTCCAGCACACAAAAATGAGCAATTAATCTTGATTGGTTTCTCCACAGCCAATCAGTGTAGCGTTTGTAAAATGGGTCAAAGTGTGTTACTCCATGGCTTCTATGTCGATGCCACAATCTAACAGCATGCACAAGTGGACACAATTATGAATAGGTAAAACGGGAAAATACATGAATTATATTGAATTTGGAAAATATGGATACGTGAAAGTCATCAATATCATACTCCTATTTGTCATCACTGGTTCTTTTGGTTTGTTTATTTCATCACTGCTATGTTGTTTTGCTGCATGTTTTTTTTTTCTTTCTTTTTTTGGTTTGCTGGACAAAAAATAAATATATTTGTTTTTCTTTTTTCTTTTTCTTTTTTATTTGGTTTGCTGGACAAAAATGTAATATATTTTGGAAACCATGCTGGTAAAAAAGATTTGTACAGCGTGACAGTCCTCTGGCTCTGGATCACAAGCTTCTGTGATCATGACGCTCTGATGCAATGACACAATCTCATCACGAACATTTTCTGTCTCAGTTGGATACACTTTAGGTCATTAGTGATCTCAGTGCTGATTGATTTTCTTTATATAACACCGTAAAACTTACTGAAAAAATGCAACAGAGTACACACATTTTTAAAAAGCATAAAAACTGAAGACTCGTGCCGTGCAACTTTGGTAATGTTTCTTGGAAGCAATGCTTGCACAGCACTATCAGCGATTATCATTCTTTGATATCAATTTTCAATTCAGCTTGTACATTTTCGGGTATTTTTGCATTGAGTTTATGGCAAACTGTAGAACATATTGCAAATGAAAAAAAAAAGTGTCCCAAATTTTATATATTTGATGTTCCTTAGATACAGATGTTTGAAGTTAGAATGATGACACATCAAAGGAAGGCCACTTTTAATTGACTCTGGTGACAAAATGACACCAAATTTTCAAAAAATATCTAAGACATCCTTTTTAGACTCATCATGTAAATTTTAGTTTACTGCAGATTTGAGGCCCCTATCTTCAAAACTGAACGAGCTGAATCAGTACTTGTGGTAAATTATTGTGATCTTTTACAAACAATGCCATCAACTAATATTATAAAATTGTAATTAACGGAATATTCAGTTTGATAGCTTTCAGACAATGCATACTTTATCTCGTTCTACAAATAAATCATTATAATTTGTAAAAGTCACTGTAAACCTGATGTACATCCTTAACCACTGCCAACCTAATGTACATCCTTAGCCACTGCCAACCTAATGTACATCCTTAACCACAGAATGAGCAGACTAAGTATCCAATAACTTGCGTTATATTCAGGCTCTGAAACATGTTCAGCCTCATAGTTACAAGAATCACTGGTTGAATGTGTGTTTGTAAAAATGACAATAACTCGACAGGAGCAGGAGCAGGAGCACAGCAGGACATTTGACTTTGTGAGTTGAATAATTAAGCATTGAACAAACACACTCAGACTATCCTGGCTTCACTTGGAGATAAACGTACTAGCAAGGTCAGATGTTGGTGTGGAAATTTGTCTGCCATCATGCAAAATGTGCTTTCAACATATACCACCAGAGGTGTTATTATCATGATTATAGGGCATTGGCCTGATTTCCGATCGTTTTTTCCGTCAATATGTTTTAAACCAACATATACCCAACACATGCACATCATGTTTGGTTAGAACTGCATAAAAGAAACGCCATTTAAATTGGATGCAGTGACATGTTTGTCTAAAATTTCTGTATCACAATCAGATGCTGAACACTCTTCAAGTGCATGTAATGTCTTTTTCATTATATTCAACATTAATGTTTTTTTCATTTTTTTTTTTTAAATGAAAATTGCGTTTATACCTAAGGCAATATTAAATGAAAATGGCAGACGTTTTTTCATTCAAAAAAGTGCCTCAAAGGTTGAATACTGTCAGTGATACCCTTCATCCGCCCTGCCGTGCCAAGACAAAATGCCGTAATGATCGTGTAAACATCCAGACAATGTCGTCTGTGGTAAATATTGAAATTAAAGCTGTGTTGTCTCACCTTCTTCTTTCTTTAATTTGGCTACTTCATGCTCTTGTAAATAGGAGAATTTCCGTTCTGAAACATACAAATAATAATACACTCATTAAATATTTATCGTTCACTTCCCCTGTACCATTTGTGTGGGTAACAATGAAAAATTCTCAATGTCAGGTTTAAAGATGTTCACACAATACATTCTGATCATTCTTTGAAATACATTTTCTGAAGGCATGAAAGTTTTATTTGGCCCGCGGCAAGACAAATTGACAACAAACATTTGGGTCATTCTGGAACTCTTTCTGCATAAATATTCATACATGGCTAACTTTGCCACCCAAAACAACCCCTCCTGCACTTTATTCCCAAGCAAGAAACAAACCGCTTCTGACAATACCCCAAGCTGCTCAAACGAATCTGATAGCTGTCAACTCTCCCGTTCCCACCGGGAGTCTCCTGTTTTGGAGTGCTCAAAATAATGAAAATGACAGCATTTTGTGGCAAAGTTTGGTATTTTCTTAGTTTTGATGCACTTTTCATGAAGGTTTCCCAGTCACAGAGCTCTGAGGGTTGACACCTATGAGAAACCATCATGATTCAAGGGTCCGACAGGGGTGTGGCTTTATTTTTTTAAACATCATCTGAAATAAAAGTGTCAGACAAGAGTTGTCTTCTGGGAGACACTTATTTGCCGATTTAATCTTCTGCCATCAGGGAGCACTTACATCCAGGGTACAGCACAGAGGGGTAAGACTTTTCACCCTGTTTGGCTCACCCTGTCCTGCTATGGTCATTAAGGGGTTAGCAGATGAAACCACGTGCACACCTGCTACTAACTGACAGCTACTATCTCGGTCATATTCCTGTTTCCATGACAACCATTAAGCAGACAGCTCACTGGTAATAGTGTATCATACATACTTCACCGAGTCTGAGCAACCTGATCGGTCTGCCAACTTTCAGTTTCGCTTTCTCAGTCAGCTCCATACATTTGTAGCCAGGGGCTTCATATTCTGAAACCACACTTACATGTTTGCATATGTAACCTGGTGACAGGCTGTTTCAATGACTTTTTTTCCATTTCCATACTACATCTGCAATTTTAATTTGTTCAGTTTATGATTTTTAACCCTAAAAGGCCAACAAGACCTGCAGTCTATGAATGCTGCTAACAAGAAATATTGGGTGATAAACAATTGCGATTCTTCCATCAATGTCTGTGAGCATGGCATGACTAACATTGTCAGTGATGGGTTTGTATCATACATCACCTATACTTCATTTAACACGCAATTTGATTGCCTCCCAGTCTCTCTGGGAGGCCTTTGTCAAAACTGGGCTATGCAAATGGGCTGGTAATAACATCCAATTGTTCAACTCAGTGTAGATTATCTGGTCTATTGGGTATTTTTGCGTTTGCAGTCACGTATGGGTTAATAATTGAATTGAATCAAACATATAAGAATGGATTTAACCCCTCTCATCCCTTTTTTATCTTGATTTTCAACAAATCATCTATTTTCCTTTTCATCCTGGAACCAAAGGGGTTAACGAAGCTGCAGGTAATCTACATATAGAATTCAATTTGCCTGTTAAACAGACCCTGGGGGTTTGTAACAAAGACACAATGAAGTTATAGTTATCAGTAGGTCGCTTATCACCTGCCTAGCTGCCTGCACAACACACCTGTTTAATTCACTGGATAATGAATAAAGTCTTGGGCAAATCCATTGCCAGCAGTCAATTTATTCAGAAGATGCATACAGGTTTGTTTGTTTTGTTTTGTTTTTTTCTGATTTTGTTTTTATCCCATTCCCCTTTGAACTGAAATAAAGTGTATGACTGAGTCAACAGCCATGACTAACATTATTTTAGCATTTTCACAGCTGTAAAAAAAGGACAGGCTCTTAACGAGCTCAACTCATTTAGAGCCACGTTTCGGACTGAGTCAAAGGTTTTCCTCAGTGCACTTTGGGTGCATCGCACCCGAAGTGCACTGAGGAAAGTTCTTGACCTGAACTATTATATTCTATATAACTGCAAGCATGTTGGTACTTGAATGAAAGAATCTAGCATATTTATTATAATCTAGAGCTGTTCGTTTTAAGCATTTTGACTCTAGTCATTGCTGGCAGGGAAACAGTTCACAGAACAAGGATAAAACAGCATCACCAAAGTTCATGGTCAGTGGCTTGTGCATTACCTGACAAGTGATACTCCAGCTGCCCCTGTAGCAGCTACAGCCTGACACATGGGCCCTATGACCTTGGAAATGTGGTCATGGTCATCACAATGTTATCAGGTCTAGAAATAGTGTCAAGATGCGATTGAGGTAAATTTGAGTTTGATGTGATCTCTGAATCATGAAATATTTTGCTTGCAAGGATTTTCCTGTGGAGAGACAGACAGACGATTGGATGAACCAAAAACATTATTACTGCCAAACTTCATGGGGGGGGGGGGGGTATGCAAAATGCCAACATTGGTCCTGTAACATGTGTTGGTGCTTAAATTCAAGCACTTTTTAGAAGAATTTTAACACAATTCCCATAATTTCAGATAAATCCTAGAAAAAATTTGAGGTATCTGAGCTACAAAACAGTCAAAAATGTCAAATTTTTTCTGCACAGTTTCATTTAGTATGAAAAATTGTCAAACTGAATTTTTTTTCTATTTTGGCACACGAGACCTGCTCTTAAGGGGATGATAGGTAAAATGTGGTTGCCTTGGCAACAGCTTGTTCACACATTGGATATACAGATTTCATCCATTTTAAAGCCAAAGTTTGATTCTCTGCTAGAATCCTACGAAAATTTGGAGATAAGGCCAGGTCAGCTGGGTCTAGTTGGCTAATGGTTGTGAAAACAGAGTCCGCGAAGGGGGGGGGGGGGGGCAAAAGAGACACAAGTCCTCCAGGCGTCTTTTTATCCTTAGCAAATAACGAGGAAATGACCAGTACTAGAAACAGGACCTCAGTCATGGACAACTGAGCTATATGCACACACCACAAGACTCCGCCTTAGTCTGTTTTCTGACGCCTCAATAGCTAGGCTTAAAAATTGCCCAGCAGACTTTCACCTGCCCAGGGTGGGTCTGTAAATCACTGTGCACTGGAGACAATTAAGAGCTCACTCAGAGGTGTTTCTATTTTGATTTGTCTACCCTCGTCGTTCTTGTCGAACATTTCTGTTGGATTTATCGTCATTGATCCAAGCAAGTTGCTGGGGAAACCAGTCCTTGAGAAAAATCTACTGTTTGCCCTTTGACTGTTCCCCGTAATCCCCTATCAATGGCACAAAGGACTTGAGACTCATCACATCATGTTGTACGACCTCCTTCAATGCAACTGAACATTTGAGGTTTAAGCAACTCGGTGCACAACATGGATGCAACTGCACAGTGGAAAGGTATTCAAGAGCTTCACATTTCTATCGATCCAGGCCTAGCCGCCATTATCTGTTCTGCAGCCAGACAAAGTGAATCATTTATATTAACACGTGGTAAACACTGGTTAGAGGGGCGTTCAAACGTGTCCCAGTTTCCAAGGCCATCAGATTTTTTTTTTTCACAACAGTCTTACAATCATACAAATGTTATGAATGAGAATTAAGTGGATTTTCTCTGCAACATGCAAAATATAACCCCTTGATATTAAAGCATTGTAACTGCCGGGTACCATGGTCATCTACAAATTATATGCCTCTAATTTAGAAAATTATTTTATGTACTTCAATTCTTAACCTTTTACCCCTTGAATTAACCCTTTCCCACTCAAATTGCCACAAATGTGCCGGATGTAAATTGTCGTTTCTACTTATATTTCTTGTCACTTAAACACATTTTTGCTGCGATTTGTATGTAAGACCATTCATGATGGCACGCCCTAGGTCAATAGCTTTCCTACGGGGTGGGGTGGGTATGGACCTCCCATATACAACCCCTAAGAAAGCTATTGACCTCAAAATACGCTACAGTGGTCCCCCTCTTATAAGGCCACCCCAAATGTGCGAGAAAAGTGGCCTTATAAGAGGGGTGGTCTCTCTTGAGGGGTAAAATCCAATGAAGATCCCATACTTGTTGCATGGAGAATTGGCCTTTGTAGAGGGGTGGCCTCTCTACAGGGGGGGGGGGCTTATAAGAGGGGGACCACTGTATTCTGATATGGCTCATTCACAGTTCTCTTTTTTTTTTTTTTTTTCTTAATTACATTAATTTACGTTTTTAAAAATGTGCAACAAGCAAATGACAGTTCACCTATAGCCACTTTGGGTTGGATTAAAGAAAGGAGGTTTAACCCACGACCATATGGCAAGAATATTCTGAATGGTGTGCTCTAGTCAAGAGACAAAATATTCTGAAAACCAGTCTGGTACCTTTTGCCACTAATTATGTCACAGATAATGAACACGATAATATTAACCACCTCCGTACCATAGAGTTAAAGGCATCGGTCAGCAATTTCCATATTAATTGCCAGCAATGCAAAAAACGCTGGCTCAAGACACTGCACAATGGCACTTGAGTGAATGTCTCCCTTTTTGTGAGGAATTTGAATGTGCAAACTTTGCCTCATGGACCTCCACGTATATGCACTGAAAACTCCCGAGACTGGAATGAGGTAATCTGTACATTCCAGACAGCTTGGAAACACCAGCGAGGTTGGCACGATGTGTGGAGGGAGCACAAGTGGATGCAAACAACAAGGTATTTCCTGCTACCTGCTGGCTGCTGGCTTGTCACCACCAGAAGAGTGAATGAGCCTGAGGCTGTGTGAATTAGACCGCCCGCCCATCCACCTTTCACTTTGTCATCAAATAAATGATTCATGATTTTTGTTCCTTTGAACGCAGCATCTTGCATAATGGTGATATTGCTCACTTCACCGTTGAAAAGCAAGGTAAACATTTCACATCAGTGTTTATCTTTTTATTGAAAAACCATCAAAGAAACTTTATAATAGCGAAACAAGATTAAGTGTCCGAGCTGGTGGCAGGCCTTTGGTAGACATGACGACCTGCTGGCTCTTTCCGTGACAAGTGTTTGACTGAGTCAACAGCTTTGCTCAAGTGCACGGCTGAAGACAAGCTGTTAACCTGGACTGTTCTGATGTTCTTTGTGATCATAAACATGCTGGCGTTGAATGAAAGGTCTGCTTATTAAGAATATGAATCTAGTATGTGCAGCATTGCACTAAATCCTGGCACATCAACTTTTTTCCCAAATTGGAAATGAAAGAGTATATGATTATATCCATGACCCCATCAAGCCCCGACAGTTTGATCTACCAGCATAAACTGCCCTTTGTCAATGCTCCCAGCTATCTAGAGAAGTATCGACCATCGTAATTGAGATAAACTTTGTTCGTGATTACCAGTAGAATAGTTGAACAACCAGAGCAACAAATTATGCATATTTTATGGAGTTTGAACTACCGAATAGGGTAGGAACGACCAAGAGTGGTTCTAGACAAAAAAACTCAAGTATACTGTATTACCCCTCTCATGCACCCCTACCCTCCTTAAGTGCAGTGTCCACTTTCTCATCCCTAAATTTATGAAATTTTGCCAAATTTTCTTCCATTTTAGATAATTTTTGCACGAATATTGCTCCAAAAATCCATATATATAGGTGTATATATGTTAGATTCCCTTAGGATAAATACCTAAGCGCCCTGGGTGATTAAAGGAGATAATACGGTAATAGTACTCACCAGTTTTCTTGGGTGCTGAGGCCTGCTCAGCTATTTCTTGCTCAAAAAACTTTTTCTTATCTTTAAAGCTGAGCAGCTCATTTTCTGGACTGAGGGCTGACTGAGCTGTGGTCTGCAAACACAAGAAAATAAGTCTTTTACTCCACATACAGTTTCATCGTTTATATTTACCAAACATGCGTGGGGTAATTTGTACAACATTTACCATCTCACTAACTTCTGCAGGGCTATCTCCATAACATTTATGCATTTCAGTAGTGGTACATGTATTGCAAAACAAAGTTTCAGATTTTTTTGTTGAGATTTGATAACAACAGTACACAGTACTTCCTTATTGAAATATTGTAAATACAACAGTTATTACAAATAAAACCATTTAACTGGTGTCACCACTGAGATAATCATATTTCCAAATGCAACTTTACGTCTCTACAAATAAAACGGATGTCTGCCTCTATCTTAAGCCTTTTCCCGTTGATTAAAGGCCAGGATTAACGGAATCAACAACTTTCCGTGACATGGACTAGGCACTCAGCACCCAGACCCCAGCCAAAGAAAGCTGTTGACCTCCAGTATGTTCTCTGGGTTGGTCTCAACTACAATTCTTATTCACATCGTTTTTCAGTACTGCTGGAATTAGTCAAAAACACTGAGGCAAACGATAATTTTTTTTTTCATTTTTCTCTCTTTTTTTTTTTTTCAAGTATACTTAGAATACTAAATAAAGATACATATATTTCACCAACAGCTGGCTTCAGCTGACTTGAGAAAGAAAAAGGTCAACCGATCCACACACTCTCCTTATCTTTATACGAGCATGCGACTTTTAGTTTTGCATCTTTCATAGAATATAACACTGTTTTCCATGATTTTACACAATTTCATTTACATCGACTCAAATGAAAGGATAAGATATGTCCCCCGTTAACATACAAGAATGCGTTACCCAATAATATTTAACACAAAAGGCAAAGACTTCCTCCCCCCAATGCAAACAACTGGGCAATGTTGACATAAGTCCACCTGTATCGACAAATTCTTGTTTGCCAACATGCATTACAAAATAGGTAATAATCAACAGTATCAATATATGCACATGCCTACAGATATAAATATTCAACTGAATTAGCGAACTAAAAGCACACGAAGAGACCGTATGATGATATATCAATGCTACAGCAACAAACGTCAAGGACGATAATATGATCAAAATCAATATGTCATTAACCCCTTTTCACCTGATCCACTGGACAGGTAAAAACATTCTAGGTTTCATTCTCTTTTTTTTTTTTTTTTTTTATCATTTTTTTAAAAAATAATTTTGTGTTTTCCTTTGCTAGAAGGGCAAGACTTTACTCTGGTCTCCCAAAAGGCGAGTCTTTTATGCTATCTCTGTGCGCTTTAAGTGCCCACAGGGTGTTCAAAATGTTAAAATCTGCCCAATTGCTGACAGGGAAAGTGTTAAATGTCTTGCTCAGGTGTAATATCTGTGCCCAGTTTTCAGAGTGATGTGAAGAAATAACATAGTAAAATACTTGGGTATAGTTGCAGAACAGTATACATGTACATTCGTGACTGTATCATACATTCGTTCTTGATGCCCTATTTGCCTGCAGCCAAAACATCATGAGACAAGTGGATGACACCAACAGTTTTTTTCCCTGCACTTGGGTGATGGGTTCAACTTCTCCTGTGTTTAACTCATTCCACACTGCCACCAAATGTTGGCATGTATTATGATAGCATTACCTGCCTAAGTGTGTAAAATCAAAGTACATGTGGCCACACTGCATTTTACTTTTGATGACACAATTAACTCTTAAAGTGCTAATCGTGGCTATACAGTAAAACCTCTTTAACTGAACACCTCCGTATACCGGACACCTCTCTATACTGAACACCATTTCTCGGTCCCAAATATATAAATTCAATGTTATCAAACCTCTCTATACTGAACACCTCAGTATACTGAACAATTTTTTCTGGTCCCAAGGGTGATCAGTATAGGGAGGTTTCACTGTAGTTGTTTTCTCAGTATTAACGTCAAACATATACATGTAATGGTTAAAAGATTCAAATTCCTCATGAAGATACCTTTCATTCAAATACCAGCAAGCCTAGTCTAAAGAAAAAAAGTAGTCTTAGTCAACAGCTTTCCTTGCGCATTGTGCACAAAGTGCCACGAGGAAAGCTGTTGACTCAGTCTTAAATCAGCGCTTTACGGGTTAACAGGCTAAACCAGAACTACACATTTAGATTTTTGGTAAAAAGATTTTTCATCCCATACAACTATGCCAGGTCTGATACTTTTGTTTTTTTAGCATTGCCCAGCAAACATGCTTCAGCTGGTGCAAAGGTGGTCAGGGAACCACTGATCAAGGCCTTCCTCAGGCTGTTATGGAATGAGTTGGTGCAACGTACGAATTTCGCATTAGTCTATCCAGAAATTACAAAACAATAACGGCTCAGATTTCCCTGTCACACAGACCTTCAAAAAACACGTCAAACTGACAAGTACAAAATTAGATTTTTGCATGAGATGTAATGTCACTGTATTGCACACGCACACGCGCACATCACATGCACCTGCACATGCACACACACACCCACACTGCTGGTGTATATGACATATTGATTGCAAGCAGTACAAACTACACCATATACTGAAGCATCGTATAACATGCACAAAAATAAAGATGAATGGAAATCATGATGTTGTTCACAAACGTGAAGCACCAAGACTCAGTGTGATTCAATAAATAAAAGTCCACCATGTCCCATCAATTAACTTTGCTTGGCTGATAAAAAGGTCTCTACGAGTGACTTGACCAGTTTTAGTATGTCATGCTGTAAAGTTTCGAAACAATCTTTCCATGACACCAAATATTTATCTGCTTCATGGTTATACAAATTTTTCCTTGTGTGCACTTTAGCATACATTTCACCATTATGTGGTGGACTTTTTGTCCGCATAACGCATTTTTTTTCTCAGCTTTTCATTGGTAGCACATTAAGGTGCCCCTGTAATATTGGGCACAATACATCTTGATAACATCATAGCATGTGGTCTTTACAATTAACTCAAGATTGATCAAAAATAAAACACACAGAAGCCAATAACAAGCAAACAATTTTAGAACAGCATTGGTTGACTTCTCGCATACCAGTAATAATACACCAAAAATCAAAGTCTCCGCAAGACAGACTGTCATACAGTATAACATTTCCAACCGGAGACATGAAAGCGGATACTTGATATACCTTGTATACATACTATAACAGGGAAGCTGGTGGTACCATTTTAGTTATCGGTTATAAATTGCTGCAGAGCCTCATTTTGGGTTCTTTGTTGTGCCTTCTTTTGTTTGTTACATGTTACCATGGTAATGTCTTGCGTAGTACATTTTATAAATAGTTGTGTTGCTTGTTGGTATTAATGTTTGTTTCTATTAATGTTCCACTATCTGTCAATGCTTAAAGCAAATATATAAAGATGATTATGATGGTAAAATCTTTGTAGTTTTTTTTTTTTATTTTATGCGAAAATAAAATTACACTTTAAACAGGCACTGTGTTTTTTGCAAAAGGTTCAGTGATCAGAAGCGCTCAATGCATACCATCACACACTCAGAGTCTCTCCCTATCCACGAAAAACAAGTTCTCCATGACTCACTCAAACACCCCTCTGTGAATTAAAGGCAGCTGTCATTTTTAGCGTCTTTGTCGTAATTTCTTTTGCAATTAGGAAAGCTGCTGCCGTAATTCCTCAGATCTTTTGGCGGACACATCTTTCTGTTGACACAGTCAGACAATTAGAGCCGTCTTCTCTAAGCTGACCTATAAATTTGCGAGTCCTGTTTTCCCAACCCTCTGGGCAATCAGTTTATTTCACAGCAAAAGCACGCAGCAATAGCTGAATCAGCCCAATTTGCCAGGAATGCCTTATCCCTCAGCAAACCATACAAGATGCTTCACCCAATGACGAGCCGTAAAAAAAGCCACCCAATTTTATTAATAGTTTGCAAAGGACTCACAAAGCAATAACACTATAATAAGTATACTATCGAAATGAATGAAAACAAGAACATATGGGGCACTGGACAAAACGTAGTATAAAAACCTACCTTGAAACCAGACAATCTTGTTTTCATGGATAACGGTAAGGATAAATTATAAGCCAACACCCTCAGCCATAATTCATCCATATTTCATGCCTTCCTTGTGGGTGCAGAGATTATTGTAAATAGACCTATTTTCCCCTGGTATTAATTTTCACAGCTTTGGTATTTCAGTAACTTTAATTCAACTATTTTGGACATAGTTCATATTCAACCCCTCATACAATTTCACTGTGTTTTTATTTTCACTATTTTTTGTACCATACACAATAGAAGCAAAATACAGCAAAATTCAATGAATGCACAATATTTAAGGAATGTTTACACTGGCGTCTGGCGACTGACAGCCAGACGACAATGCAGCCAGTCGGTGGCATTACAGCTATTAAATGCTACCACTCTTGCCACTGTTACCAACACGTTGGCTCATAAAAGCTCTTCAGAACCGCTTTTCACTCTGAATGCGGGGAAATTAAATTTGGTCTTTGCTTGCATTCTGGTGATTAAGTTGGATATAAATCTATAAAGAAAGCAATGATTTAAAAAAAAAAAAGTGCTTTTGGGGCACATTTAAACAAATTAAAAAAAAAAAAATGCCCACATACACTTGCAAGTACAGGGATTTTTTTTTTTAACTGTCAAGAACTAATATTTTTTTTTATCACATTCTGAGGTGCAACATAAAAACAGGACACACTCTTATACATGTCCCTGAAACCATTAGGTACATTATACTATCCTCCCCCCCCCCCCGACATTTTGAAATTTGATGAGACAAACCTGCAAACTTGATCTCTGTTCCCACTGGCAAAGGTCAGTCGTTGGATTAACCCTCTCCCTCTTAAATTGCTCAAGAGTACCAAGACATCAATTGTTGTCCGAGTTAATGTTTTTACTTGAAATTCTATTTGAATACAAAACATTTTTTGCTGTGAGGACCCATCTTTATGGTACGCCTCAGGTCAACCCCTTTCCTTGCTGCAAAGTGTTCAACCTGTGCCAAGGAAAGCTATTGAGTCTGTCTTATTCTGGCCAGGAATCGGTTAATGTGACAACTTCATCGACAAATGAAATTGTTTCTTGTCAATTACAGCAGAACTCATATTGTGCTAATCCGTGCGACCTTTCACTTTGCATCTATTGTTTCTGCCTGAAACTCGATGACGATACGTGCTGCAGGAACGTCCCCGTATCAGCTTCTGGATAGTGTTAATTGGTTCACCTTTTCAATAGCTAAGAGCACTGTGGCCATAAAACTTCCTCCAGAGTGACTTGAAATACGTTAACAGGATATATATAGTCTGGAAAACAGACCCTGAATGAAATAATTTGCAGGCAGTTCCAACTTCCAGAGTACACAAGACGCCGCTGCGCAGCTACACACATGTATACAAAGCCTAAGCCTACTATTGCACCCTTGTAAGAGATTGACAGGAATATACATATAATGTATGTATGTATGTATGTATGTATGTATGTATGTATGTATGTATGTATGTATGTATGTATGTATGTACGTACGTATGTACGTACGTATGTATGTATGTTTATATAATGTTATTTTATTCAATCAAACACACACATACAGGTACATACATAACGTTTTCTACAGGAATAAACTTGATTGGTACAAAATTACCCGTACCCAATATAGTTAAAGTTGTATCCTGTATAAGCACCCACTATACCACCACTGTTACTGTATCAGACAACATAATCCTACATTTTCTTGTATTATATCTTTGTTGGACTGTAAATAGTGAAAATTCTATTTTCAAATTCCTTGTGAAAAGATCTTCCATTCAAGTGCCAATATACCTGGTCTAAAATCAGTGGTTTTTGTCTTGCCTGGCACATCATGCTACAGCTGCCCTATGTGTCCATGGTCTGTGAATTGCCTGACAAGTCATGCTCCTGCTGCCAGAGGGCCAATATCTACTGTAGCATGACTTACATGCAATTACTGCCTACATGAGGCCTCTAGCAGAAAGAGCTATCAAATAATATCAGATAACACCATTAATGAAGTAAACACTTCTGACATTTATAATACATGCCAAGACAACAAACAGCTCTCGTACAAGTCAAATGAGGAAAAATCTAAATAAATCTCGCCAAACTTCCATTTCTGGTCAATTTCCTCATTACGCCCAAGGCCAACACATCAATTATGAAATGCTTTTCACATAAACATGTTTGTTCAATTCAACAAATTGTGAAACGTTGTCTGTGACTGTTCGGACTTGTTATTTTTAGCATCACATATTCTGGGGGGCACGAGAAACGTGTCTGAAATCTCCATTGTTACCATACCCTTGTTACTTTGCCATATTTGGGCACATTCAGTGATGTCATTAAAAGCTGCAGCCACATTTTTCTTTTATTATTTCAATTTGACAAACGGACGGAGCGATCCAGTTAATTGTCATTGTATTATCACCAACGCCAGACACACGTATATTGTCACAACAGTTCAAGTCACTCCATCTATTACTATAAACTCATTCAGTTTGCTGTGTTTCTCCTTTTATTTCACTGATGGCACAAAATTATGAAAATCAAAATGCAAGGAAAATCGTAATTTCACCTAGTTTGGATAGGAATTACATCTATGTCCAAAATAGTGAAATTTAAACTTCAGTCAAATGTCTCGCATACAAAAGACACAAAAATGAATATACACATGAAATTATGCACATTTACAATTACCTCTAATTACCTTGATCACATTATGATCTATCCATGACTTCATGCCACTGATGAATTCATGGCTTATAAATCATCCACATCTTCTCCAATTTAAAGTGTCATTTTCAACATTAATGTTCGACAGAGACCATAATAAGCAGAGTTTGATTCAAATTATCCAATGTGGACCTCATTATTCTTACTTTCTTGCCCCTATCTGTAAGGATGAAACATTTTATAAGAAAGAGAACTCTAGGATAAACCAGGAATCATCATCATCATGGGATTAGAATTATTGTTGGAAGTGTCCATCCAGGATCTGCTCGTCCCATGATTCATCCCAATGACCTCTGACCTTTCTGACAGCTGCTGAGCAAACCTTCATGCTTTAACCTTAGGTCAAACTGATGGACAGTAAGGGAGATGTCATTGTTATCTGCTTTAACTTTCTTCCATTTTCGCCCTTTCCCGCCTTGCATTAAGACTGAGTCAACAGCTTTCCTTGGCAAGGGTTGGGCACAGTGGCCAACCCAGACCAAGGAAAGCTGTTGACCTGGGACATGTGATCTTAATGAGCACTGAGGCAGAGAGCATTTGACCACCAGCTGTTTTAAGAGGGATCGGAATCCCTAGTGTCTACATAGGGTGATTGTGTGAGCACTGCCTGGGCACATACAGCCAGACACAGACCTGCTTCCGCCATTACGGGTCTGGTCAGTGGCTGATTGGTAGTGCATGAGACGTGCCTTTATAAACTCCATGGTAACACGGGCCTTGTTAATGTCTGTTATGTAAAAGTCCTGATGCTATACATATTTATTGGCTATGGTCTTATATACTACAAGGTAACACCAGTCTTAATAATGTCTCTTACATAAAAAGCCCAATGTCGAAGTTTCTTCATGTCAAAATAGCTGACTGTCAGTGTTGGCACATTATCTCGCATGTTTGAATTGACTGGGGGGAACTCTCGATGATTAGCATGAAAACGAAAGGAACTTTGTTGATTGATCTTCAAATGAGACCAACATTAGAATCGTATATCAATTTTCATATTCAACCCTTTTTCTTACAAAGACGCTGCCTGCCTTGGTCAAAGGACCCCTTAATAGTACACGAAAGAAGGAAGGTTATGTTCATACAAAACTATATTACATAACCAACTACAGGTACGTTGAGCGAAAAATTAACCCTTTGCAATTTTATTCCACGTCCCTATACTTCACTGTACAGTGTCGACATTCTTCCCTCCCGAAGCCACTCCTCTGTGACGATCAAAATGTTTCCAGACAATGTCTGTAAATATTGCAGCTGATCCTGTGCAGTACAAGTGCTTGTGGACAAATGTTTTGTGGATGCACTTAATATAAACATCCAATGTACAAAGGGCAAAATTAGTTCATTTACAAATAGTAAAAAGTGCAAAATGGACAGTCCCTGCGCAAATCACATTTAAGTTAATAGTGCCTCCATCGCAATCTCCACATGCTCTTTGTTTACACAAGGCACAAGTTAACCCATAAAGTGCTTATCATTACTATAGTCATTTTCTCATAACCATTAAACATATAATGGTTAAAAGATTCAAATTCCTCCGGAAGATACCTTTCATTCAAATACCAGTAAGCCTAGTCTAAAGCAAAAAGTAGTCTTAGTCAACAGCTTTCCTCGGGGCACTTTGGGCGCAAAGTGTACCAAGGAAAGCTGTTGACTCAGTCTGAAATCAGCATTTTAAGGGTTAATAGTTCCTCCTCTATAGGTTCCTTGTTTATGCTTGGCATGCCATGCTTGAATGAAATCTTGGAAATCTCAGTTGAGGAATTTGAATATATTAACAGATTCACCTTTAGTTCCAGATAATTATAAAAACATCTGATCACTGTCTTCAATGACCACTCTCAGAGCAAAGGCCATCATATAGTGAGGAAACTCTTGACCTCAACAGTTAAACATATAATCTCAATCCTGTTAAGACTTTTTTTTCTTTGTCTTACAACATCTACCATACTGTTGTCTCCGAATGTCACAAGTCTAGATACTGAACTTCGATGTGAGAGGAATTTTGCAATTGAACCACAAACTTGACGAAACTATAATCTCAACCAGCTAAATGTATTCTGTTATGAATGAATACAAAATGTAGGTTCATGAACACTCAAACCTGGGGTCACGAAAGCCAGATGGTCTTCCATGGTAGGGCTCTCAAATTGCAGGCACTTGCATCACTGTACATGTACACTGCAACCTGTCACGAAGAATGACCCCTCGAGACGACCAAATCGTGACCTCTTGAGACAGGTGGTCTTTCACAGAAGGCATGAATAAAGTAAAACTAACTATGCAAAGTATCCAGAAATGGTGGTCTCTCAAGAGAGGCAGCACTGTAATCATTTTTCATTATGTTTCTATCTCTGAAGCTATATAACCATTAAAACGTACAAGTCTGAGGATCCCAACCTTCTAAGCAGAACAGAATTTCCTGCAGTAACTCGATCCCTCCATGCCGAACTTAGTAAACTTCCTCATTAAATTACATTGTATCATTTCAGTTCAATCAGACGGGCATAACTATGATATTTATTTCATTGTCATTAACAATTCAGTTCCGCTAATATAATTAGCCATATGCCACCGTAATTGGTACATGTAAATTGGTTCTCTTTGTATCCCCTTTAAGTTACATCGAGGACTGAGTGAAAAACATTCCGTAGCATGTTTTCTACACCAAAAACATGTCAAGGAAAGTTGTTGACCTGGTTGGCATTTTGTCTTCTCTGGAACTGCTGGCACTTGAACAAAATGTCTTTTGATGCGGACTTTGAGCCTGGAGCCATTATTATATTACGATTCGGATGAGCAGAAATTTTGTGAATTGCACTGAGAGTTCACCAATTCAATCCAAGATGCCGCAAGTTTTTCCTGTATTTAGCAGGGGTTATTATATAGAGCTTTGATTCAACTTTCAACATGCTCAGTCTCCAGTCCATGTTTTTAAGAGCTGTAAAAACCACTGCCAAGGCTTAAGCATCCCTTATACTATGAAATGAGTCAAAGCTTTTTTTTAATTTTTGTTTTCTTGTTATTTTATGATTTTTTTCTTTCTTTCTTTTTTTTTTTGTAGTATACAGATGAAAGGACTTTAACCGGTTGGGGATGTGACAGACATTAAACAAGAAGGGAGGAAAACGCCCCGTCCCCTACATACTCTCAAACACATCATATTTGCACATTTAAGGCAAAATTCATGACCTTTAGAATCAGTTATTTTCAACACAAAAAAGAGGAATTTCTGTGAAATTAGGAAAAGTCACATCCCTGATTGTGCCATATTCTGTTGGTGTGATTTTGTATTATTTTGGCTGGAACTAAAATAATGAACAGACGACTAATTAGCATGCATGCGCACAGCCTTATTACCCCACTTCCTCTGAATCTCCGACAGGACTCTGGCCACACCCAAACCACCAGCCCATTTATTAACCCTTTGCAGGGCATCTGCAAAACAATGGTTTTACCACCCATTTACTTCGACAGGTGCAGGGAACACACAACTCAATAAAAATAATGACCTCTCCCAAGATGTACATCTCATCTCGGTAAAGCCCCACGCAGTGCAGCAATCAAATATTAACCCTCCTGATTTTAACCATTTCCCCCTGCCATACAAAAGTGCCTGGGTATAAACTGTCATCTGCATTAACATTTTCACTACAATTTGTTATCACTAGAAAACATTTTAGCTGAGATCTGTTAACATAAGACCATTCCTGCTGGTACACCTTGGCTCGATAGCTTTCCTTGGCATTGGTTGGGCACAATGCGCCCAACCCGCACAAAGGAAAGCTATTGACCTGGACGTACTCTGACCAGCAATTGGTTAATTTTTAACAGAATCAACAGCTGTCCTTGATGCAATGTGCCCAAAGCGTGGCATATGGAAAACTATTGACCAGGATTCTGTAGTTTCTCACAACATTCAGACCAGGTTAATGCACGTATTGGAATGACAGGCCTTTGCAGGAGGAATTTGAAGGTGGAATCTTGATGATCCAGTCAAAGTTTGACTATTATCATGATTAGCATTGCATCCAATGCAGTGCAAGCTCTGCAGACTGGAAAAAACACAGATATCTGTCTATCTGACAGGCATTTTGACTGTGATTAAAAAGGTTACGTGGTGGAGATACCGCTTAATTCCCCGTCTTCAGCGACACTGGTCCGCTCACTTCAAGAACTTGTCTGCATGCTGCAAATTAATTTAATTTTGCTGTACTCATTTTTGCTTTTTCACTGATGGCCCAAAACTGTGAAAATATAAACACAGTGAAATAGTATTTTAACATTGTTTGAATGGGAATTATGTCTAAAACAGTGAAATTAAAACTACAGTAAAATGTCAAAAATACAAAAACCGTGAAAATTTGTACATGCGAAAATAAAGCAATTTACAGTACAGTGGTACTTGCTGTATGCAACCACTGTCGTCAGTTGCCGCATTGCTTTTTGTGGTCACTAGGCTCTCAGACATAGGAGTCAATTTCTTTGTGAAATTTACCTGTGGTGACAGGTCACCTGCTGTATGTGGCCACTTTTTTCTTGGCAGAAAGGGTGGCCACATTGCAGGTGCCACTGTAGACAGAAGGTGAAGGACTTGCACCAAGCTTATTATTGTTTGACCCTTTGACCCTCCGGGGGGGTCACTTATTCACATGTATAAATTGGCTGCCTTTTGTTCCTGATTCGGGACTGTAATTTTGTGCACTGCCAGATTCATCTGGGGGCAGGCCCAGCGAATTGCAAGTGAGAATGTCATACAACACGCATCCTATATAAGCACACGATGGGTCTGTCCATGCTTGAGGATCGGCAAATTTCCCACTTGTTCTACATTTCAAGTCCTTTCCAAATGTTGACTTGCTATGCAAAGACTTCTCTGTCCCTGTACTTTGTCAATCCTTGCATTTATTCCACAGGCATTAGCGCTTTTGCAGCTTAAACTGCCCAAAAGCAGGGGGGGGGGGGGGGGTTTGGCAAGATGACATCTGCCTAAATCTTTTTAGATCATTAACCCTCCCCCCTTGAACTATGACTAAGACTGAGTCAACAGCTTTCCTTGGTATGGGTTGGGCATTAAGTGCTCAACCCATGCCAAGGAAAGCTGTTGACCTGGGGCATGTGATCTTGATAGGTCTCATCTGCAATTCTCAGTCAAATTGTTTTTCATTGTTGTTGAAACTAGCTGAAAACACTAAAGCAGACAATATTTGACCCCCAAGCCGCTTTTGGCCGGTTTCAGGGGGAAAGAGTTAAGTAGGTCATAATCCGTAGGTTTCCTCATCATGCACCTTACACAGTCCTGACTGCAGAGAAAGCTGTTTACCTGCTCTCATATCAAGCATTGCCCTCCCCCTCCCCCCCCCAACTTTTATTCATGCTCGTGACAGTATAACTATCATCAACTTCTTAGTTTTCTGTTTATGCCTGGCTTTATAATGCAGCCAGTGATACTGTGCTCAGAGGAAAATCTATCTGTCACACATACGAGAAACCACAGGTAATAATGCCATACGTGACCTCTTAGTTGACAGCTCCCCACTAAACCATCCAATATTCTCGTTTCCAGAGTGAAACGTGCGTGTTGATATTTTGACAAATGTTTCCACTGAGCTCAGCTTCCTGCAGCAAAATCATTAAGTAACTGCAACCACTGAGGACGACGTAACCAGCCTTTATGATGGGGGGTCTGAACAGCACATTGGCATGAACATGTAGGATAAATTCACTGGCATTGTTCTGTCCAGTTTGCATGTATTTCTGTGGTGTTTCCAACGATTTTACCCTCGACTGTGACCTTGACCTGAGATAGGGACAGCCACGTCCTTGTAGCTTATTGCAGCCGCATAATTTTTTGCAGAGTTATATTTCGGGGTTGTGGCCTATTTCCGAGCAGCCATTCCTCCCCATGAAGGTAGGTTAATCCTGATAGTTCTATATGTACATCCCACATGTACAAGAAATACACATTCTACATATTTGTTTCTGTTTAGATTAGATATGGAAACAGTAAAATTTAAAAAAAAAAAAAAAAAAAAGAAAGAAAGAAAGAAACTCTGTTGCATGAACATGTAGGTTAATTCTCCGGAAATTTTAGCCTGGCCATCTATCTATATGTCACCACCACCAATAAAATCAGCCCCACAGGACTGATGCTAGCCACTGCTTGGTGGCGCTGCCTTAAGTCTGCAGATGCCGATCAATTTAAGCCTTTCCCTTTGAATGAACCCTCAAACCGACCAAAGCCGGCTGGTGGTCAAAGCGCCGTCTGCTTCAGTGTTCTCAACAGCAACGAAAAACACTTTGACTGAGAATTGTAGACGAGACCTATCAAGATCACATGCCCCAGGTCAACAGCTTTCCTTGGCATGCCAAGAAAGGCTGTTGACTGTCTTAATTCAAGCGGGAAAAGGGTCAAGACTGAGCCAACAGGTGAGCGCTCAACTCATGCCAACAACAGCAGTTCTAATTAAAACTGTTTTCTTTAATTGTTGAAATTAGCGAAAATGTTTAGGCAGACATGTCACTCTGGGGTGGATAGAACTCACAGTTTAAGGCAGAGAAGATGTGACTAACTGTTCATAATTTTACAGAAAAGCACAACCAAAAATGGAAGTCAAATTTTATACACACAATTCTACCTTTAACTGTGGACTTTGAGCTGAAATATTATCAGTACGGCTGGCTTAAAGATGTAAATTTTTACAGGAGGTGCAGTGTCTTTTTTTTCTGTCTTTTCAAAATAAAACTGCCAATACTGCACAGATATCTGTCTATTTGACAGGCATTTGGACTGTGATTAAAAAGGTTACATTCTTTTCTGTCTTTTCAAAACAAAACTGCCAATACCTCACTGACTGGCTGGTGATATAAAGAAAATGAAATCAGCCTCACCTATCCACATGGGAAAAAATGCAGACACTTTATGCCTTTGGGATGAAGACTGTGCCCACATGAAGCTTAATGTTCATCTTAAATCATTCAAATTCAATTATCTTTTGATCAACTCACTTCACAAAGTGGGGAAAAAAACTGAGATTTTCATCTTGGAAAATTATGAAGGGTGTAAAATCTTAATTGCATTTGAATTTATAGATTTTTGTATTTCATGTAACCTTTTTATTCTACTTAAGTTATGATAGATCATTCCTGCCACAATATTCCGTATCTAATTTGTATTTCCATGCAAAGTTATAAATGCATTATAGGTCCATAATTTGGCACCCAGAGACAGGGATTTATAAAAACTCAAGACTGAAACCGGGAATTAAAACTGGTTAAAAAACAGATTAGAAAACTAGAACAGAATGATTTTCCAACAGAAAATCAAATGTCTCCCGGAGGAACACTTACGTCTCTGAGTAAGCTACAGGTGATAACAAATTACAAATGACTAAGTTTGCTTGAAAATTACAATCCTATTTTAACTCTCGCCTAGATACATTACCCTAGCAATTTTCATCAAGTTCTTCAAGACTTATTGCAGAGAAACCAATTTCACTTAAATGACCCTGTGACCTTGAAAATTAGGTCAAGGTCACCCAAATATAATCCTAACCTTGGTCTTACCTTGATACATAATCCTACCAAGTTTCATCAAATTCCATCCTATTCTATATGACTTATAGAACGGAAACCAATTTCACTTAAGTGACCCTGTGACCTTGAGAATTCCCTCAAGGTCATCCAAATACAATCCCAACCTATGTCTTGCCTAGATATATAAGCCTACCTAGTTTCATCAAATTCCATCAAGTTCTTCACGACTTATCGCACGGAAACCAATTTCACATAAGTGACCCTGTGACCTTAAAAATTAGGTCAAGGTCACCCAAATACAATCCCAAGCTACGTCTTGCCAAGATACATAATCCTACCAAGTTTCATCAAATTCCATCAAGTTCTTCACGACTTATCGCACGGAAACCAATTTCACATAAGTGACCTTGTGACCTTGAAAATTAGGTCAACGTCACCCAAATACAATCTCAACCTAGGTCTTGCCAAGATACATAATCCTACCAAGTTTCATCAAATTCCATCAAGTTCTTAAGACTTGTCGCAAGGAAACCAATATCACATAAGTGACCCTGTGACCTTGAGAATTCCCTCAAGGTCATCCAAATACAATTCCAACCTAGGTCTTGCCAAGATACATTATCCTACCAAGTTTCATCATATTCCATCAAGCTCTTCACGACTTATCCAACGGAAACCAATTTCACATAAGTGACCCTGTGACCTTGAGAATTCACTCAAGGTCATCCAAATACAATCCAAACCTAGGTCTTGCCTAGGTACATAATCCTGCCAAGTTTCATCAAATTCCCTCAAGTTTACAAGACTTATTGCAGGGAAACCAATTTCACATGTGAAACTGTGACCTTGAGAATTCGCTCAAGGTCATCCAAATACAATCCCAACCTACGTCTTGCCTATTTACATACTCCTGCCAAGTTTCATCAAATTCCATCAAGTTCTTCATGACTTATCGCATGGAAACCAATTTCACTTAAGTGACCCTGTGACCTTGAGAATTCCCTCAAGGTCACCCAAATACAATCCAAACCTAGGTCTTGCCAAGCTACATAATCCTACCAAGTTTCATCAAATTCCATCAAGTTCTTCATGACTTATCGAACAGAAACCAATTTCCCATAAGTGACCCTGTGACCTTAAAAATTAAGTCAAGGTCACACAAATACAATCCCAACCTAGGTTTTGCCTAGACACATAATCCTACCTAGTTTCATCAAATTCCATCAAGTTCTTCAAGACTTATCAAACGGAAACCAATTTCACATAAGTGACCCTGTGACCTTGAGATTTCCCTCAAGGTCATCCAAATACAATCCCAACCTAGGTCTTGCCTAGATACATAATCCTACCAAGTTTCATCAAATTCCATCAAGTTCTTCATGACTTATTGAACGGAAACCAACTTCACATAAGTGACCCTGTGACCTTGAAAATTAGGTCAAGGTCACACAAATACAATCACAACCTACGTCTTGCCTAGATACATAATCCTACCAAGTTTCATCATATTCCATCAAGTTCTTCAAGACTTATTGCACGGAAACCAATTTCACATAAGTGACCCTGTGACCTTGAGAATTCCCTCAAGGTCATCCAAATACAATCCCAACCTACGTCTTGCCTAGATACATAAGCCCACCAAGTTTCATCAAATTCCATCAAGTTCTTCATGACTTATTGAACGGAAACCAATTTCACATAAGTGACCCTGTGACCTTGAAAATTAGGTCAAGGTCACCCAAATACAATCCCAACCTACGTCTTGCCTAGATACATGATCCTACTAAGTTTCATCAAATTCTGTCAAGTCCTTCAAGACTTATCGCACAGAAACCAAGTGTTGAAGAACATGAACAACAACAACAACAACAACAACAACAACAAGAAGCGGAAGAAACGGGCACTAAACCAATATGTCCCCCGGCTTCCACCGGGAGACATAATGAGTGATATAGTGTGTCTTGCCTGCTCAACAGACCCTTGCTATCCTGACTGCAGGGGCCCATGAAGGCTAGCTTGCCTGCTGTGGCCACCAAAATGCGGAGAACATCAAACACATGCCTGCCCCCCCCCCCCCCCTTCAGAAATTTGTTACAGTGTGGGCTTGGGGGAGGGGAGTTCACTAGCAAAGATTGCAATGATGGGTTGGAGGAGGCAATAGTTTCTTTCTGGCCAATTTTAAAAATAGCACTTGCAGGAAGAGCCATCAAGGCAAATCCAGCAACAAAAGTGTAAATCTCAAAATTGACCTGTCAAAATTTTAAAAAAATTTTCAATTCTCTGAAATTTGTAATTCGAGAAAAAAATGCAATAAGAAAACAAATTTCACAGGTTCCATTTTCCAAGAATGGTACTGTCTGAGAAATATTGGGAAAATTAATACCTTGGAAAAATTCATGCCCCTGCAGTCAAAGGACAAATGGCTGGAGACAGAGTTACAATATAAATGTATTATATAGTGACCCAGCACGGAATAAGCAATAAGCCCAAGGAAAGATGTCCACCTGGTCTGTGCCATTTTGATAGGTTTCATCTGCAACTCTGAGCAAAAATATTTCCTATGAACATGAAATTGAAGTCAAAAAAACTAAAAGCAGACAATAATTTACATCCAAGCACGGAGGAGCAATCTGGGCATATTAGAGTTAAAGGCTTTGGTCCCCAGATCTGTTTCCTACAAAGTAGTTCCCGCCCACGTCCGTGTCGATCTCAAGTCACGGGAATCAAATGGACTTCTTTTAGGACATCTTCAGCTGGAGAACAATCCACCGATTTCTACCCAAAGGTACATGTGATCTGCACTAATGGTAAAGGACGCAGTGGGGAAATTCCTCCAACATGATTCCTCAAAATTAGTTTGATAAAAACAACTGTCATTTTTTAACTTCTCTGGTAACAACTCACCGTTCGGTTTATTCTCTTTGGAAATAATAAAATTCAAATTCTTGGGATTCAGGAACGGATGAAAACCTTTCCCTGTCAGTGAAATCCCCCATCAAGAGCCGCCGCCTTAGATTGTCACTGTATCATGTGACCCGAGCAGCACTTCCAAAGATCATACACCACAGATCTATGAACTACTCCCTCAAAAGCAACTCTTTTAATCTACTTACACAAAACTCACTGCCTCCAGAATGACCCCTTTGGCCTACAGTTCTGTAAGGGCTCAGCTCTTTTTTCACCCTCCTCGACCAATGTGTTCCAGGGACGTTTAAGACGTTGGGAGAATATAGTTACTGCATGGTGTGATATATGGAAGCAGTTTTCAAAGTGAACCCAGACACACCTTGGGTCAAAGTCAGGAACTGTTCCAACAGTCTATTCAGCCACAAACAGAGACGAAACGTCTGACCAAAAAAATTGTACTGCACACAGTTTCAGTTCAATATGGATTAAATCTTTCCTCACTGCTGATTTTTTTTTTTTTTTTTTTGAGCATTTAGTTCAGTTACGGGAATTACATACTCAATTTCCCTTTCAAAAAAAAAAAAAAAAACTAAAAAATAAAAAAAAATAAAAAAAATTAAAGAAAAGAAAAACGCGAATAGATAGATAGATAGATAGATAGATAGATAGATAGATAGACAGACAGACAGACAGACAAACAAACAAACAAACAAACAAATAAATAAATAAATAAATAAATAAATAAATAAATAAATACATAAATAAATAAATAAAAACCTTTCTTTCATGTTTGGATGATAGTCTGTTTTTTCCATGGCCCAAGCTTCAACCGCACAGGCCAAAAAGTCACAGGAAAAAAAATGTAGCTTATTGCAAATTTATTTCTTGGGTTTAAATTACCTATTGCCTATTAAAATTCCCTTCAAAGTCAGGTTTTTATTTAAACACCAACATACCTGGCAGCTGATAGTTGTGGCTTTTGCATTTGCTACTCAGTCATGCTCCGCCTTCTGAAAGGGCAGCATTGGCATGACTTGCCAGGCAATGCAAAAAAACACTGACTTCAGAACACTTCTGCCAGATCAGTATGGGGTTACATGTACTTGACACATCAGCCCAGGATCTGTAAGAAACTGTTGAAGCAAATGAAAATGCTGTGGCACGATCCATCTCCATCAAATGCTTTCCGAACAGAACCCCCAACTGGGTAAGCAAAGCAGGCAAGTTTCTTTATTGTGAGCAAGATAGTAAAGCAGGCAAGTTCCTTTACCATGACTTCCTCACAGAACAGAGCAGGATCAATCTTTCCCACTTACATGGCACTACGATCACAAGTTTTTATTTTCGACAAGCATCAGTGAGGACCCATCATATTAACTCTGTCCTACACCAGCATGTATCCACTCAAGCCTTTCTGAGCTGGATGTCGAAAGGAACATCTTGATAGAGCAGAGATAGACATGAGTTTAATATCATTTGAGGTTTTTGCTTCCCAGCTTCTAGCAAATACACTGCATTTACTTTTATATTCCAAAGGTGGGAGAAGCTTGAGTATATTTTTGCAGTGTACTGAACTCTTGACTCCGTACTTGTAAACATGTTTATCCTGAATTACCTAATATCACACACTTGACGTTATTTAAACATGTAGCTCTCCAAATAAACATCTGGTTTTTTGCCTCTGGACAATTCTGAATCACCTGGGCCTCCAAGATGTGCTCCTTCTAAGACAAACTTTGATGATGTTTACAAGATACACACTGGACCACCAAAGTAATACAACCCCATACTGTCTACACAGGTACAGCTGGGTCTACTCTTTCAGTGCCACATTTTCGACTCGAGTCAACAGCTTTCCTCAGCAGGCTTTGGCCGCACTGCACCCAGTGTGTTGAGGAAAGCTGTTGACCTGGACTATTATATTCTACATGTATATAACTACAGGCATGCTGGTACTTGGGTGGGAGGTCTTTTTCCAAGGAATAGAAATCTAGCACACTTATCATGGTTTGGAGTAGTTTTATTTTTTAAGAAGTTCAACTTAAGATGCAGTGATCACTGAAAGACTCAATATCACTGGGACAAAATACAGCCTTTTTTTTGCAGGGATGGAGGGTGGGGCAACTATTGGACATTAGTGTAAAGTCAATTAATTTCACTGTGGTTTTATTTTTGTTTAAATCGCTAACATCAACACAGTGACCCCCCCCCCCCCACAATACACGAACACAGATTCCATAAGAACTATGTACAAACTAATAAAATGAAATCTTCAGTTTAAATGTTGAAAATGCAAAAAAAAAAAAAACCCACGAAAATTTACACACAGGAAAATAGTACATTCAGAGCAGATGGAGTTTGTTGGCCCAACCTGTGGGGCCTGGGGCTACCCTTTATAAATGTACTGAACCAACCAACGTACAGTTATTCTTTACCCCACAGTAGGAAGTAAAGACGGCACAAAATAAACACCTGACATTATGTTATGTGTGTATTACACAATAGACTAAGACTGGCACTCTGTGACATTTCGGCGTTGATATTCATGGTGTGTTACATTTTAGTAATGTCACTTGCGTTCAGGGTGTTCTGATTGGTACAAACTTCCCTGGAATGACACTAGAAATGTTGAACTGCATCTGGTGAAATCGATAAAACTTGTCCCTGGATCTCCTACTGTACAGCAGTCTGTGAACCACAGAAACCAATCGGATTGTTACAGTGCTGCGTATCCCGAGACATGTTGTCTCTCCTGAGAGGTAGTTAATGTGGAAAGAGCAGCACTTTGAAAATTAACCCTTTTCCCCCCTTGAGTTGAGACTGAGTCAACAGCTTTCCTTGGCATGGGTTGGGCACTATGCCAAGGAAAGCTGTTGAAAGCTTTTTCTGTTTTATTGGATCAAACCCCTAGCAGCATCATAATGGTACAACTTTCAAGTAGGCCACCGGTGCCGTCAATAAGGCAGAAATATGACATGCATATATTGACACAAATCCATAATATAATCAATGAAAGCATTTAGCTTCATGCAGTCACGGCACGTGTACAAGTGTCTTCAGGGATTGGGCTCCACAAGTCTCGGCAGTACATTTCCTCCGTATCGGAATGCATGGCGGAAAAAAAATCACTTGTGCCCGCGAGTCCTTGTCATTCGCACTGTAAGTGTATGAGTGGAGTCAAAACAAGCTTTCATGTGCATGAGACATGTCAATGCCACAACTGATAAATGAGAGCTGTATCGGGGGGGGGGGGGGGGGAGGTCTCGAGTGGCGTGTAGCACCAGGGGACTGTTCCCCTCTCGTGTGGCAACAGTATCAAGGTTCCTTCTCTGGCCTTGCTTCATGTACAACTTCTCATTCAGCCTCTTGGCATCAGTCTGTGGGTCTTTTGGCTGCCGCCTGACCTGCCCTTCCTCCTTAATGCATAAATCTATTGGTTTTCACCCATAAATCTTTGGCCAACCAGTTCATTGCTATATGAAGGCAAAATATGCCTCGGCTCCATAATCCAGCAGCAGGATCACGTGACCTCACACTGCTCTTGTCGATATAAAGGTAAGCTATCGGTGGTTGGCTGCAGGAGGGGAGGGTTTATTTCCTGATGGCTTCAGCCTGTCACCCACAAACTTGTCTGCTAAACAATGTCATGCCGACACACGTTTGGTCAAAAGTGTCCTTTTAAGTTACAGGTGGTCCATATCAGGCGACTGAAACAGTTGACCACAGGGACTGTTCAAACAGGATACATGGACATTATTCTTCTGTGCTCAGACTCCTGTGATAAAACGTTGCCCTCTTCATTGAAATATTGATGCTTTCCTAGTGTCTTTGACATAGCATACCATATTATCCCTTCCTAATTGTCACCCCTGTCCCAATAAGCACCCTGATTCTCTTTATGACTCACAAAATACTAAGATTATGTAATCATTATGCATTTTTACCACTTTTCATGCAAAACAGTGCTACAATACTCAAGAAACAGGTCTGAACTGGAGTCTCAAATTCTGAATATTTCACCAGTGCCCTGGGCATTTAACCCTTTCCCCCTTCACTTACGATTAAGTTAACAGCCTACCTCCGCATGGCAAGGAAAGCCGTTGACTGGGGCATGTGATCTTGATAGGTCCTCATCTACCATCTTCGTCAAATTGTTTTTCATTACTGTTGCCACCAGCTAAAAACACTGCACAAAGCAGACGACATGGGCCACTAGCCGGTTTTTGACCGGTTTATGCGGGGAAAGGGTTGATTGAGAAAATACAATTACATTGAAATAATTATTACAGTCTAATCCAGCGTGATCCTTGCTGTGTGCATATATATGTGTACCCTGCTTTAATTTCCTAGCGTTTTTTTATTCACGTGTAAAACTGACATGCAATTTTGGAACAGGGTTTCCTTCTGAAAACAAGCGACTTTTGCTCACAAGTGCACGCACTTCAACGTAAGGGAATGTGTTTTCTGGGACATTTCAGAACCTTCTGTTACAGCTTTGCAAACCAATATGTACCAAACATAAAATCATGAAGTTCGAAAAACTGTGCAACAAAGATACACATGCAAAAATTAACACTTGACAGAAAATAGTGTCAAACAAGTTTGCTCAAGGCCAATGAGCCATGTATAAATTTTCTAATTGCACAGTGGGGTGTGGGGTGGGGAAGGGGTTAAGAGCAATGTATGTTTTAACCACATTTGGAAATAGATGATCAATATATGACCATCATTTGGTCCAAAATCAACAATTTCCGAGCAACACTTTGGGTTTTTTTTGGTTTTTTGGTTTTTTTTTTGGGGGGGGGGGGGTGAAGGGGAAGCCATAGAGCAGTGTTAATGTCAAAATGTTGATGACTTTGAATTACTTCTAAATGTTGCCTGCTTGAGAAAAAAAAAAAAAAAAAAAAAGAAAAGTTGTCCAGGGTCCTATTCTAAATTCCCAAGGTGTCAGCATGCAAGTATCTTCCATGTACAGCAACCTCTGCATTCACACAGAAAATCTGCAGATCAAGAGAGGGTGAAATATTTGGAGAAAACTTAGAAAGGGGATCTCAGAATATCCCTTGATCTTGAGTGGTAAATTAACTTTCCAAATTGAAACAGTGGGATGTCATTAAAGATACTGTAAGAATAGCTGTGATAAATAGCGAGAGAGAGAGAGAGAGAGAGAGAGAGAGAGAGAGAGAGAGAGAGAGAGAGAGAGAGAGAGAGAGAGAGAGAGAGAGAGAGAGAGAGAGAGAGAGAGAGAGAGAGAGAGAGAGAGAGAGAGAGAGAGAGAGAGAGAGAGAGAGAGATGGTCAAGACTACCAATGCGATATTAGTTTTGATGTCAAAGAGAACTGTACACTGTATCAATGATATACATGTATGTGCCTTAAACTTTAAACTGGTACATTCATGTTTATTTAAGTTTGTACAGAAGCCTAAAATTGAGTTTAAATATACACAGACTTTTAAAAAAAAAGGAAAAAGAAAGAAACTGAAACTGAAACTGAAACTAATCTGTTGCTGGGTGGTGGCCAGCAGCCATTGCATGATGCCACAGCCTGATGCTGTACAACTGGGCTTTGTCCAGGCCAATATCACACCCACAACAGCAGAATCCCAATTTTTTTATTTTGATTCCATCATGTTCAACATCAGCCACTTCTGCTGGCAAATGTGCATAGAGAGTACGAATACCGGGGGGGAAAAAAATGAAATAAGACTTGTGATGATACTAGATCAACTAATGCGATAAGACAAAAACACATCGCAACTGTACGACAATCCACCCGAGGCCAGACTATCTGACTCCAGGCAAGGCAGATGCTCCCGGCTCTTCCATTGCAAAATGCTGCTCTATGTTTAAATCAGATGATTACGTACACAGGCAGCAATGTCGGAAGTTGCCTTCCCTCACATGGAACAACCGGTAACAGCTTATTCCTAGGACACCTGGTTGCCTAGCAGCAGGATGTT